>APFE030949547.1:0-60048 GCA_000404065.3 Pinus taeda | reverse complement strand
TGTTCCTTCCACGGGTCAAGGTGTGTCAAGTTGCAGAAGTCAAAGGTATGCAAGGTTGATTTTGCAGTCGTCATGGTCAAAAGTTGGCTTAAACACGAGTCCAAGTGAAGCCGGCTCTAGGCCAAAAGGTGTGAATGGTCAACATGCAATGCAGTAGTACAACTCAACACAAAGGAGCCTCTAGGGTGTAAGGCTAGAACAAAGCGAAGAAGCTAAGAGGAATGAGTCTTCAACGCATAAGTCATGGTGGGACTACAGAGGACTCCTGAGCCTACTCAAATTGAAGTAGCATGGGCATCAAATGTCAGTGAGGTGCTAACTACGATGCCCATGTAAAGGATGGCTCTACCATCGTGTCATGATTTTGAAAATCAGCGAGTGAAGATGGCTTACGAACCATAACACAATGGGATCGACCCTATGGAAGATGTATCGACAGATGGAGGCTAGTATGCATAATGCAACGAAAAAATGATGTCCCTAACCTATATGCCAGTGAAAAAAACGATACCTGCCATGACGGGTCAACAGTCATGGAACCGTCTCGAAAAAGTCGAAAATGTCGAAAATGTCCTGAAAAACAAACCAATCTCGACATTCCAAGCTCCCAAGTTAAAAGTCACATGAGGCCAAACAAAATAAAATTTTGAAAAAATTTTGCATTTCAAAACTTATAAAAGGGATTTTGGACTCACCATTGTTACCAATTGAGTTGGAGAGCAAATATTTGGAGCAAAGGAGCAAATTTCTTGTGTGCCAAATTCGACTGTTCAAATTCTTCAAAATCTTCCAGGTAACCCTTACACTTAGCTTGCAATTCATTGTGACTAGTTTTAGGATTTTCCATTGATGTTTCACCATTGAACTATTGTTCAAAATTTCATCGCGACGTATACGTGGGTTGATAATATGAAACCCGCGTACACGCGGGCCCTATACGCGATTGTGTATACAATAACCCGCGTATACGCCGTGAGTCAATTTTAATAAAAAAACTAATGGTTGAAACCCAATTTGTTCTCAGGATGCCAATCACATGGCGTGAAAGAGAACATGCAACGGTTGATAATGAAGTTATGAATGATCCTCAAGCCTTGGATGCTTTACGGGGATGTGTCTTGCTCAAAATTTTCAAACTATCAAACATGAAAGCCAATGTACGACTACTTGAGATGCTCATTGACTATTGGGATGTTGAGGAGGAAGCCTTCATGATTGATCAGATGCCACTCAGAGTGGAAGTGGAGGATATATATTTTATCACGGGCCTTTCCCGAAGGGGAGAGGTAGTACAGTCCCGGGGCAGGACGCGGAGTAGCCTCACCATAGAGGACTATGTTCAGATATACTGCCTAGGACATCCCAAGAAAGTTGGGAGCCAGATCTCAATTGCACACGTAGCGAGTTTATCGCTAAGGATTATCATGTTCACCATAGCTCGAGTGAATGGATCGTCCTCTCTGCATCAGGCATCATGGCTCACCATGAGCGTGGCAGTGGATTGTCTCACTATAGTGTTTGACTGGTGTACTCCTCTTCTGGCCAGCATGAAGAGCCAGCTCACTTCCATTAAGAGGGTCAGACCAAGAACTTCAGCTACGGCACTATCTTGTGCACCTTCTTCTTCAAGAGGATTCCCACACTCCGCCCCAAGGTAGCAGTTTCCATCAGCACCCCACGCGATCCACGCATGGGTCGGTGGGCTGATCTGATGAAACGTCTGGGGGGTGGGGGGGTTCCTAGGACTGCTTTTGAAGACGACTTCTTCACCTAGTGGGATCAGCAAATCATCGCCGTGGACGATTACCCCTACGCTGGGCTGGACTTCCGAGGAGATCCTGACCTACCATTACCACCCAACGCAGCATGGGGCGAGATCGGTAAGGATTTTATGATTTTTTTTTGGATTTTTTCAAATATAATAATGTATTTTGAAAAATATTTTTTGATGAGATTCAAATGACTAATATAATGATCATGATCCAGACATTGGGTCGGTGCGACTAGATAGACTCCCACGGCACAGACGATGCGGCCGAGGAGCCGAAGAGGTGGCTATTGAGACAGAACGGACTCTACACAACGTCCAACGACACCTAACGAGACTGAGCTCTCGAGTACCGATGGCTGCTATAGAGGACCTTCCGGAGGACATGCAGCGTCATGTGGTTGGCATGCCACATGGCTGGGTTCGCACTTTTCGGCGTGTAGCCAATGCGATAGCTACCTACTTGGCCTCTCATCCTGAGCTGGGGCATTAGATATGCCGGACATGATTATGGCCATTTGAGTCCCAATTTTTGTATATTTTTGGACAACATATGTACACTCGAGATACTTTTATGATATATATATATATATATACAGTTTGACTTTTTGATGCTTTGATTTTATTATGATGAATGATTGATGTGCCAGTCTAATGCTTGATTAGCGATAGAATCAGCTAACCAATTATGAGATCTTGGAATGTGCAAATAATTAATATAAACAAATGATCTTTGCAACAACCTCACTCTTAAATACTGGCGATATAAACATGGATCCCTTACCCGATAAATGTTATTTAATTGGGACACTATCAATTGAGAATCGAGATAAACAACCAACGAGTCGATCCCATAAGAGATTGCCTCGGATAGTAAATTAATAATGGCAGTATACTCAGCCATATTATTCGAAGCAGGAACAATGCATACGCCTATTGATACCATCAATTGACCAGTTGGATAATAAAGTACCCAAACTATGGAAGCGAGATTCTAAGTTTGCCGGCTAGCACCATCGGCGAACCCAAAATAGACCAAATCATCCATCAACACTTGCAACAGCAGACCAAAAAGTGTTGTAATCACAAAAATCTCGATGATATATGTACAAATATACATAATATACAAATAAGCCATTGCCTAACTTCTACTTAAGCAAAGTACTTCTTTAGGTAGAGCCCGTTTCGGGGCTCCATCATCTTGTTTCCCTCAAAATCGATTAACTCATACGACCCTTTTTCTAAAACTTGTTTAATAATGAAAGGACCGTACCACATAGACTTAAAATTTCCTGCCCCCAAGGCATCTTTATCTTGGTCATAGACCAAGACAAGGTCGCCTTCAGAAAAGACTCGAGGACGGACAGATTTATCATACTGTGTTTTGACCCTTTTCTTATGAGCCTCATTCATCATGGCGGCATCTCGACGCTGCTCATCGAGATGTTCCAAGTGAAGGAGGCATTCTTCGAGACTCAAAGTCTTTAGAAGGAGCTCTACATCTAATTTGAGAGATGGAATTTCACATTCGATCAGAAATATAGAATCCATCTCGTAAACCAACTGAAAAGGTGTAAAACCAGTAGCAGTCTTTACCGAGGTCCGGTATGCCCAAAGAGCCGAATACAAAATAACGTACCAATTGGACCGATCTGTGTCGATTGTCCATTGGAGTATCGTCTTAAGAGTTTTATTGACTGCCTCGACCTGTCCATTGGCCTGAGGTTAATAAGGAGACGAATGCTCTTGACGAAAACCTAATTTAAGAGCCAATTCAGACATTAGTTGATTCTGGAAGTGACTGCCGTGATCAGTGACAATCTCTCTCGGGACACCGAATCTTGAGATAACCTGATTGAAAAGAAACAAATTTTCCATGTCACTATCATTTTTATAAGTGGGCATGGCCTCGGCCCACTTCGTAAAGTATTCTACGACCACAATAATGTACTTGTGATTCACCGCTGAAGGCGGATTACAAGTTGTAAAATCGATACCCCACTTAGTAAGAGGACCGACCGTGACAACGGGAAAAAGAGGAGATGGATGGGCACGCATCTTTCGAGTAAAAATCTGAAAAGGGTGGCAACGTTTGACCGCTTTCACACAGTCTTTAAAAAGTGAAGGCCAAAAATAGTCGACACGTAAGATGCGCTGGGCTATAGCAAGCCTGATAGATGACCACCACAAGCTCCACTGTGGCAATAATTAAGCACTGACTCTGCTTCCTCCAAGGTTAAACAGCACCGAAGGATTGAATCAACCCCTCGACGGTATAAGGTATCACGAATGATAACATAATTTTTAGCCAGGTGACGAAATTTACGACATTCATCCTTGGAGAAAGTAGAGGGAAACGTCGAAGTCTAGAGATAGACAATGATATCTCCATACCAAGGGTCGAGTGAAGAGATGAGGAATAAATGTTCATCGGGAAAACTTTCCTCATAAACCGTATCCTCTTCAAAAGGCAGCTCAGAAATTAGCTCAGTGAAAACCATGGATTTCTTAGACTTGGCTGACAAGAACTCGAGATCAAATTCTTGCAAGATGACTATCCATCTATTATATTTTCCCCCAATCACTCGCCTACTGAGGACAAATTGAAATGGATTGACCGCTACTAAGACAAAAGTTTTGCGTAGCAAGATGTAATGATGGAGCCGTTGGACAACATGGACGGCTGCGAAGGCCAACTTCTCAACCGGAGAATAGCGAAGTTCAGGGCCTATTAAGCCTTTGCTCAAATAATAAATCACGTGCTCGGTGAGAGCATCGTCCTCCTGAACTAGAACCATACCAATGGTTGATTCTGCTGCAGTGAGATATAAAAGGAAGTCTCTGCCATAATCCGGTGGACTCAAAAGCGGGGTAGAACTAGTGCTTTTTTAAAGCATCAAACAAACGTTGCGCAAATTCGCCCATACAAATGGAACTCCTTTCCAAACAACTGCATGAACCCTTTAGTGATCTCGCAAATTTTGCTATAAACTTAGAATACTTCCCTTGAAGACTCTGAAGTACAATTGAGGACAGGGAGGCACCGATTATTGCCTCAACCTGAAGTGACTCAACCCGAATCCCTCATTTGGACCCCAATGAACCCTAACAACCGACTGGACGTAACCGTGAAAATGCACTTGTTGGGATTCAACCGGATTTTATAAAAATGACATTGCTCAAAAACCATTCGAAGGTGACTAGGGTTATTAGTTCTCTTTCGAGAACGAGCAGTGAGATCATCTAAGTACGCTTCGATGACATGCTTGATGTCATGGAAAGCATATGACATGGCCCGCTGAAAGGTAGATCTAGCATTTTTAAGACCAAAATGCATCTTTATATATGCAAAGGTACCCCAGGAACATATAAAGGCTATCTTATGTTGGTCTTCAGGATGGATATAAATTTGATTATAACCACAAAATCCATCCATGAAGGAAAAAATCTCATTACCCACACACTCGTCAATAATCTGATCAATAAACGGTGTGGAGTAATTATCTTTGGGACAAGCCTTATTTAGGTCCCTAAAATCGATGCATACTTGGGCTGTTCCTTGCTTTTTATCTACAGGGACTGGATTAGAAACCCAATCAGTAAGAGGAACAGGGTATATGAAACCCGCCTTTAGCAGCTTCTCCACTTCCGCTTTGATAGCTGCTGCTTTCCTAGGGTTGACTGGCCGAAGCCTTTGACGAACTGGTTTGGCGTTTTCATACGTCTTGATATCATGTTGAACTATATATGGGTCAATGCCAGGCATTTCCTCATAAGACAAAGCAAATACATCCCGAAATTCTTTGAACAGGTCAGTGTAAATTTGAATTTCTTCAGGGGAACACTCAATTCCGATGAAGATTTTTTCGATCGTGTTAGGGTCCTTAGAGATGTTTATAGGTGTTGTTTTTGAAATCACCGACATATTGACTTCAGCAGAAACGTGTGCTGGAGCCAAAGGGTTTGACACCGTACAAACATCACTAGAACAGAGCTCGAAGAATCTAGATTCTACCAAGAAAGTATGAACGATGGTGTAAATATTCCCAAGGTCGATCTATACCCATCATTGCTTCAAGAATTGCTTCTTTTGATGGTAAAACTGAATCTAAGCAGTCCAAAGCAGAGTAGGATCAAGGCTCCAAGCGGGGGCCACATCGTCATCTAACTCCTCTTCGGAAAAAGGAGTAGAATGGTCATCTGCAGAGTTCACGATAGACTGATATCTAAGCTCAGATGCAGATATAGGAAATGCCATTCCATTCTCTTTTCCTTCAACTAGTGTGGTCGTAGGTGAAGGCAAGGTCCAAGGGTCTGAAAAATAATGAGTTCGAAAGAACTCATCTCGAGAAAACTCCTTAGATGACGAAATGGCATTGATTTTAGCGATAGGAGAGGGAAAATCAGAAGTACCCATCAACGAGGAATACATCCCTACTCCTAGATTCTCAGTAGGCAGACGAGGGTTATCCACTAAAGGAACAGTAGAGTCAGAGCTTGCTAGAGGATCAACTGGACAATAATCTAATTGATCAACCTTTACGATTTTCCCCTCATGAGGAAAGCAAATGACACGAAACAGAGTCGAAACAACGGCATCCATTTCATATACCCAATTATTTCCTAGGAGGAGATTATAATCTAGGTTAGCATCTACGACTTCTACTTCAATATTAACGACCTTCCCCCCACACATATGGGAAAGGCCGGGATAATCCCATGCGGCTTATGAGAATGACCATCGAATGCAGTCAAGATGGTAGGTGAAGGAGCGGCCAAAGGCGATCCAATAGCCTTCCAACATGACATCAACATGACGCACGTGGAAGCCCCTTCATCAATAATGGTTCGAAAAATGTTAATTTTCTGGTATGTAGACTTTATTTGAAAAGCCATGTGATGAGGGAGTCGCTTTTTGACATTTAACATGTCGAAAGTGAGCACTAAAGAATTATTTGGATCGACTGCCCCAATCGTGGAAAGTAAAGCACTTCTCTGAGCCGGACATGACTGGAGAACCTCTAAAGCAGACATAGCGCACGGACTCTGAGCCAGATCCTCTACAATGGAGTAATTCTGGGCGGCCCTAGCATTATGATTAATAGTCATCCATTTAGCGGAACCTTTCGGCATCCGTGGTATAGTCTCAATAGGGGGTCACTCGATATGAAGGTCAGTACTTTCGGGAACAACCTTATCCTTGGAAGTTTTGGCTTCACCATAATCACGTGACCGAGTAGCCACATGGACGTTAGAACCCATCATGAAAACATTCGATGATTTTTTCCCCTTCCTGGTTGCCCCCTGTGGAGGTTCCAGGGTTTGAAATCGCACCAGCAAGGAGTTGTTGCCCTTGGGGAAAAGGGTTTGTTAACACAGCTTGGGAACTAGAAGTCCCTTGTTGCCCTAACAAGCACTAAGCATCTTCAATCTTGGGGCAAAGATGAGTTAAATGGTCTCCATTGCACAACTTGCATGGAAACTTAACTTTCTTTTTCGACTCATTTCTACCTCCACCAGCATTATTGTCGGATTTGTGTGCATCAGGCTTCCCATCCTAGTTCTTTTTCTTGCCTCATCCTTTCTTTTTCCATTGGAATTTTGACTTCCTTTGGGGTTATCAGATTGGGCGGCATTAATCGAACAATTTTGGGAATCGGAAGGGTTAGACGATGTGACTTGGTTGTTGGAAGCAGTTTGTAAAGACAACTGCTGCAATTGATTCAACAAGTTCATCGCATTTGTGTCTATCGACCCAACAATACCATCCACGTGGGGACCTGGATTCGGCTTAGCTATGTCAACCTTAGACCCACGAGCATCTGGCAAGTACTTTTGTAGGATCCCAGACTGAGAGTAGATCAATTCTAATTGCTGTGCCCTAAAAATGGCTTGCTCCTCAGAATAGACCCCAGACATGGAGACATCCTTGGAGATCTCAGGTATCAAAGACTTCAAGAACCACTCGAGACGGTACTCCAGAGGGATTTCGGCTTCAATGAGCCTCTTTCTCCGTCTCCATTCCTGGATGTGATCAGAAATGTGAGTTTCCCTATCCTGATGAAAAGTGGCCAGTAGTTCGGTTCTGGCATCATACCAGACGGGCAACTGAAAATGGTTTAAGAAAATATTGGCTAAGTCGGCGAATGATGTAAAGATATCTCTAGGAAACTCTATATACCACTTGGCCGCGTTACCAGTCAAGGTGCGTTGAAATAATCTCAACCTAACCGAATCGTCGATTAGGGAGTTCGATGAGCACCATAAGTGGAACGTGGTTACGTGGTCGCCCGGATCCTCACCACTCTTCCCTTCGAATTTTGGAATATCCGAAGGGAGTTTAGTTGGGACTGGAGGCTAGGCCGGATTATACTTGATTGGATCGTTAGTTAACTTAGTGAGGTCTGGCAATTTCAAAGGTTCCAAAAACGGAAGTCTAGGAGGAGCTTGGGGATTCCACTCTGACTGGGCGACATTCTCGAAGCTCTGAAAAGATTGGCCTGGATTTTGAAAGGCACCAGGCTACCGAAAGTAACCAGTAGAACCCGCTGAGCCGAGAGGCAAGCCTTGTGACCCAGCAAAACTCGGAGTTTGACCAACTCTAGCCATATAACCACCATACCCATCAAAGCTTCCTCCTAAAGGATTGTAAGGAGTTGACAACCCCTAATATGGATTCCAAGCCGAAGCTAGGGGAGGAATACCTCGGAATGAACTAACCGTGGTATATGGACTATTCCCATATTGGCTGAAAAATGGATTCCCAGTTCTGGCACTACTAAGCCCAGGTTTATTCCAACCTTGGAAAGGATTACTGCTTTGTCGTACAGAAGAAAAAGGCATAGATCCTATCGTAGGGTTGGAATGTGGTATATGACCACTTCCGAATGGAAAACCTTGGAACGAAGCCGATCCACTCATCATGGATGTGGCGGCCCCAAACGGAGCTGAAAGAATGCCCTGTGAATGGGCGCCAAATGGGAAGTATCCAGAACCAAAAGCATTGGTTTGGGAATTTCCACTCGTGGATGGAATGGATGTAGACCCAACAAAATAAGTTCTAGCAAAAGATCCGAATAAAGAGACGAAGGGGATGGAAATAGTCCCACCCCTTGTACAGATATGGGAGTCTGTACACTCGTAGCACTTGTAGAAGCCATGCTTCCAGTAGTGGTCATCGAAGGTAAGCGCGTAGCGTAACCTGGACTTGACGGTCTATGCGTCGGAGTCCCAACATATTGCAATACGTGTGGATGACTGGATGGTAGAGGAGAATTCGGAGCCGCTAACGACTCTGAAAGTTCTTCTACCTCAATATTATCCTCTGCTTGTAAGTGAACTTGAGAAAGAACTGGAGTGTTCCTCTCTTGTTCTACGGAAGTACCATGCCTTGCTTCAATACTAATGCCCCTGAGGGGAGGATCAATTCCCGATGCATCAATTACCGTGGGACGAAACCCACCGGTATTATTACCTTTGCGCCTTCTCGGAGAAGGCTCTAAACTCGGTAGTGAAAGACCACGAAGTCTTCGAGACCATCTAGGAGATCGGTCAGCCACTTTGAATTCTTTGTTTAAAATCTAGCTAAAGACTCAAAAAATTTAAAGCTAAGCCAGCTAAGAGCACAGAGCACCCACTATAAAGTCCCTAAAGATACAGCCAGTTAAACAACTTTCATGTATTTCCACTCCGGGTGATTAGGACCGGACACCAAAATACGAGAAAGTGAAAATTAAGGGGCCTTCCAAAGATAGTCTGGGATGATAAGGGCCCAGGCCTATCAGCGAAGGTATCAGAGGAAGTTACGATGACCTCCTAACAACAACCTACACCGGTGCAAGCCCCCAAGCTTCACAAGGGTGCCCTCCAGTAGTACCGTTGAAAGTGATACAACGTCGACCTCAGGTGCCACGGGATTCCCCTCCGCAACCACCTATGTAGTTCCCTAGGAGAAGCAACTATGGATACCAACTCATCATAGAAGCCAGGCGGAATAGTCGTGAGGTAAGTTTGGACAAGTAGGAGAGGCGGTATCTCTCTTCCCTGTCTTCATAGACCCTCGTGCTTAACTCCTAGATCCGGAGCTTTCCTGGTCTTCCTAACGCTATTGGATTTTCTCTCGTTAATCAGAATCCTATGTTTGACGTTTAATATGGCCTTGGAAAGTTAACTCTCCACTCGCCTAATCCAAGGCCCTAAAATCCTAAAACTTGTTTGTGTATTTAACTTAAAAGAAAAAATTCTAGTGAATTTTAGTTAGCGCTTGATTTTAAGGGCTATTCTTTAAGTCAAGGGATGATGGAAGTGAAACTAGTGGTGTTTTTTCGACGCAAAAGAAATTAATAAAACCTAACTATATGCATGTGCACTTTGTCATTGTTTTTCGATGAAGAGTAATTTTCTTTTGCCACTTACAATATCTAGATAGAATATGAGATGCTACCATTCATTTCGTATAAATACTAAAAACAAAACTCAAGATAAACATAAAGCACTTTCACTCACCAAAAGGAAACCAAATGAAAAGCAAGTTCAAGAAAGCAAAACAAAACTTTTCAAAAAGTTCTCTTCAAAGTAGCAACAAGAAAGTCTTTTCGAAAATGCTCTCAAAAAGAACTGAAACTTTGCGATTGCAACAATAAGCAAGAAACACTTTTGCAAGTTGACACCATACAATGAATGAAAACTCAACAAAAACAAATGTGTTTAAAGAGGCTTTTTAACAACCGAAAGCAACAATGAAAGCTTTGGTAACAAAGACCAAAAAAGATCAAAAAGACAATTTCAAGAAAGCATCAATTGACAAATTTAATTAAACCAAGAAGTAAATGGTCACGAAAATGATTTTGTCAAGCAAACAAAAAGACACCAAAAGCAAAATTCAACACAAATATTGATAACAATCTTTCTGCTCTGATAAATCAGAGCAGCCAATATTCCAATCAAAAAATCTTGCGTGCTTTTAGCAAAAAGATGATGATGCTTGCAATACACAAAAAAAGACCAAAACTCCTTATAAACAGAGAGAAATCGGAGTAAGACGCTTGTCGTAACACAGACAACTGATACTGGCAAAAATGACTATTTCAAACTGACTCAAAACACCAGACAAACTTCAGAGACACAAAAAATTATAAATCTTGAAAGTTGCAAGATATACGCGACTGTACTTAGTGCAGACTACGTGTATACGTGAATGTGCCTGAGGAAACCTGCGTATACGTGGGTTTACTTCAGGAAACAGGAATTTATATGCTTCTGTAACTAAGGAAAACAACGTATATTAAATATTTCAAGAAAAATAAAAAACAAACTGAAGAAACTGGCAAAACTTAGAATTCAAGAATAGACCAGACAATAATAGCAAACCAACAAGCAAATAAGCCCTGATTGGCTTGACAAACACCTAAACTAGGAACAACAAGAGTGTTGTCCCCAGTGGAGTCACCAATTCTGTTGAGGGATTTGATCCCCTAGGGCTTTTGGGTGGAAACCCTAGCAGACTAAAAGTTGTCTAAATAGAGAAACACACATACACACAGCCATTATGCTATCAAAAGCAAATTCTAAAGTAAGAAGGGCGTACCTCAGGTCCTACGTTTGAGAAGTTCCTCAAGGTTCCAAACCCTTCTTCAAGTCCCTTTTGCTCCCTTGTCCTGCAAAACAACCAATTCCAAAGAATACAGCAGTATATGGACAAAGACTTATATGAAAATCATCTTTATGTTATAAAAGAAGGAAGTTAGTTATGAACTTTAAACAACCATTCATACATGAAATTCAAACATGAACACCATAAACATAAAGAAGAAGCATATCGGGAACCAAGACGTGTTTCTTTATTATAGACAAATAGAATGTACAAAAGGAGTAATATCACCTGAGTAACCTTTTGCAGGCTCCAAGCAAAGCTTCCTTCCGGATCTGTCCAGCCTCAAGCCTTTAACATATGTCCTTCCAAGGCTCTCCATGATGCCATAACTAGTGGATGAACATCAACACACAAGGAAACAAGGGTTTCCTGTATAAATGGGGGAAGTGCAGAAGGCACAAGGGTCTTCAGACCTGCTCAGGGGAAAAATATCAGTATAATAACCTTTCTCTCTCTTCTCTCCTCCCTTAGGCCTTCCCTTTGAGGTCTTTTTATACCTCTCCCAAAGTAGTTTTTTAGTTGGGAGTTGGTTGGGACAGTTGGGCCACGGGCACTAACAGGTGATCAGCAGGTAAAACCCGCAATATCCGCCCGAAAATAAGGAGTTTTATATTTTTTTAAGTGTTTTAATACATATACGCGGGTTGGGTATATGGCTACCCACGTATACACACGTTTAACTCAGGGCAATGTCGCGTATAAGGAATAAAATGTTGTTTTTTAAATTTGGGACCAGGTCTGGAAGGAGGGGTTGCCCTAGGCCATGAGTGTAGCATCACAAACCATAATAGTGAGATTTGGAGCTATATCAAAAGGAAATCCTTTCCCTTAATAAATATCACATCATAGCCACGATCCTCCAACATGGAAACAAAACAAAATTCTTCTTCAACCTAGAACATACATGACATAGTTTAACGTGAGAGGAGTACCAGACTCCCTCTGAAAGGTAAAAATACCAATGCCAGACATGCCATACCTCTCATCATCTCCCATCTCGATGTGCATTTGAAGATCCTTCTCCTCCAAGTCATTGAAGAAATCTTTGTTGTCGCTCATATGGAATGAGGTTCCACTATCTAGGTACCACACACTACCCATCACCAAAGTCACCATACAAGTGATGAGGGTGAAATCCAACTCAAATTATGAAGAAATAGCTTCACCTACCGATCCTTTTGAGGGCTTCTTACCAACCTTCTTATGTGGACACTTTGTGGCATAGCGTCCCAAATCGTAACAATGAAAGCATTTAATATTCAACATGTATTCTTCTTTCTGCCTTGAATGGAATCTGATTTGGAATGGGATGACTTCCCCTTCCCTTTCTTCACCTTTCCAACTATGAAAAATTTATCCTCATCATCATGCTTAGATGAGGATCCATATTTGGTGCTCCACCGAATCTCTTCTTGTACCAGGTTGGACCACAATCACTCCTAGTCTAGTAGCTTCTCCCTCCCATTAACTGAGTCTTGGTAGTTGTTCTAGCTCTTAGGAAGTCCTAGAATTTCTATGCTAACTAGATCACCTTCAACAATTGTAACACCAACACTTCCAAGCTCATCCTAACATTGAGTGAACTTGGTCAAGTACTTCAGTATTATATCGCCCTTCTCCATATCAATCTTTATAAGCTTGTCCTTTAGTGCGAGCTTCCTATGGTCCTTGTTGTTTTGAAATAGGTTCATCAAGGCCTTCCACATTGCAACTGGAGTTTCCTTACCCTGGAGGTTTGAGACAATATGATCTCGAACTCCTTCTAGGATAATCCTTCTCTCCTTTCCCACACACATTCTCCACTCTGTCAGATCTTGAGCATCAATTGTTGGAGGCTTAGGAATGCCATTGTCCATGAATTCCTTAAGCTTGTTGTATTCCAACACTGCCTCCATCTCATCCTTCCAAGAAATATAATTTGAACTAACCTCAAGGGCGCATTCGAGTCTCAATCCGTAGAACGACATCCTGCTAGCTCTGAAGTATGATATTGCAAATTCAATTTCTCCTGTAAAAGACAAACTCATATTCTCCCCTCTATAGTGATTTTAACTCTGATACCATGTAGAAATTTCCACAAATCTAGCTCTGATACCATGTAGAAATTCCTTGTAGATTCAACTGACAGATTGTAATATGCTAAAATGATTGACTTGAATATACTCTACTCATTAGCGGAAACAATAATTGATCGATGAAATCACGAAGTAGAAAAAGGAAGAATTCAATCACACATAAAAATTAATTTTATGGGGAAATCCACAACTAAAAACCCCTGCTATCTTTATATTGCATTAATCAGAAAATTTGAGAAGATTACAATGCTTTTCTTAAGCCTGTGCAAAATATGCACTATCACAATCTATCTGACTACTTCAAAAACAAGCTCCATCCAATACTTAGCCAAATCTGTTGCCTTCCAAGCTACTATTTCCTTACACAATTTTGTAGAGAATTATCCCATATTTAATTGGGAAATTCCTCATCCATAACTGCGCAATTCATCACATGCCTTCCTCTTATTGTGTGCACCATTTTGTACAATTCAGATGATTATACAATTGATAATACATTGTCCCTTAACTCTAATAGCAACTGCGTCTTTCTTTGATTTGACACGCATGAGTTAATTATGAGTGAATCTTCAGTTTATTGATTGGGTAGTGTTGGTTACACCCCACTAATGTAGGTTACACCCCACTACTCAAACAAAACAAATTTTTTTTTGAAGAGGGATCTTCAAGTGGATTTTTGCCTTGGGAGGAGAGGAGCTACAAGAATTTGTGTAATATACTTAGTACATGCACAAGTGATGCATCAAAAGGTGATAAATTTGGTATGAGGAACATAATAAAATCACTCTTTAGTGGGAGAAATAGAGTGTTCACGTTTAGATCGAATATCTTCATAACTTGTTTCTCTTTTAGTATGGTTTGGAAATATTAGAGGGCTATGAGGTTGTTGGGTGAGAATTTTTTCTCTAGAAAAATATAAATGGTATGATCGAGGGATCCTATAACCATGAAATTCAAAGGGCCTTCCTTCTAGCACCAAAATAATTATTGACAAGGGAAAATTACCAAAAAATAATCAAGGGGCTCTCTTTGGTATGAGTTCCCAATTAGACCTCACACCATTAGGATAAGAGACCCATCCTGATTCTTCTCGGTAATCATGCTTGGTTGTGTGCAAATTCCATGAGACATGTGCAATCATCATACTAGTGAGGTGCACCTATTGAGATAACAACTATTCTAAAATTAGGAATGTACCTACTCTAACCTATCTAAAGGAAAAGATAGGTAAGAAAATGGAAGCAATGTGCAGGAAAAAAACATAAATGCACAATGAAGGAAATAGTTATTTGATATCCTAGGAGACATTGTACATTTAACTTATTAGAACAAAACATATAATAATCATATTTTGAACCAATAAGTAAGAAATATTGAAATTAACAAAACTGAGACCAAAAGAAAGAAATTACAAAACCAATTCATAAACTAGTCTAAGGACTAGTAGTAATACATCTCACATATACACACATAAATGAATTACTTAAGCATAGTTAGAAAAAAAGACACCATTCATGTGGAACAAATCTTTAGCAGTGGTCTCCAAGGCTTCTTTATATTAATTGGCCAAAAAATCCAGGGTTACTTGCTTCCAATCTCTAGTTTGTAGGGATTTCAAAAGAAAAAATTAAAAGTCCTTCTTGCATAATCTTTATATTATTTATAGGCTTGATTGGTAAAAATTTCTTGATACTATTGAACTTCTCAAGGGAAGGCAAAACACTTCTTCTTATCCTAATGTTTAATTACGATTACAAAAATAATGTTTTGTAAAACTTTTATAACCCATGCAAAACAACCACATCCTCAAGTGGAATATTCTCAATCTCCTAAGATACACCACCCATAGTTGAAATATGACCCAATTATTCTGATTATGTTGGGCAACAATATTTCCATAACATCTTGATATTATTTAGTACTTTGGGAGAACATGGGAAAGCCTCTCTTTAGTGAGATGAAGAAGGAATTAAGGACTGTATTTTATTGGGATAACTTTAATGGATGATGCTTTAACTTCATCTAGTTCCCTGGTTGTTTCTTCAATAGGCTTGGCCTCCCCTTGGGCTCCAATTGATGATAATTTGTTCACTTTGAGAGAGTAGTTTTGTTGGTATATGGCCACTGATTTGGAAATATCCCTTTCCATATTTTCTTATATATTTATGGACTAATTGATAGCAAATGAATCATATATTAGTTCTTTTCTATTGATCCTTGGACATTTGGATGGGGCGTCTATGGATACTCTTTTGGAAACTCTTCTAAATGATGGACTACATTAAGGATTCCTTGGAGATGTGGGTCACATTATTTAACTTTCTCCTAGAGTGATAGCAATTCTACTGTGATCTCTTACATTATTTGCAATTATGAGTACATGTTGGACACCTATCCTCTAAGGGTTGGTGTGGAAGATGAACAACCAAAGGGAGTCCAAGGGACCACTTAGAATATGAAACCAAGGGTCACCTTTATGTATTATAAATATGTATAATTGTGAATAAGAAAAGAAATCTAATTTTTGTCTTTCATATTTCCTCCACCATGTATGTGTTTAACATGATATCAGAGCTACTGTGTTCCAAACCTGCTCAACCTTAAGTGAGCCACTTGTTTTTGTGGCCTCTATGTCAATTCTACTATCAGACCTACGCTGCTCAGAAACGCCACTTTGGTGATCCTGCCAGCACTGACATATAAATTATGTGGCCATGAGTGCTTGTTAGTCCTTAACACTCAACACTACCATATGCTAATTCCTTCAATTTTCAAGTTTGCCATTATTGCATAACGCTCCTCTAGAAATGCAAATGGTTTCAATAGTTTCTCTGCTGAACCATTGTATGTGTAGATGAATTCCATAAGTCTCCCTCCAGTTTTACCTAACCTTTGGCACTGCATACGCTGCACCTGACTCTGACGATTTTAATGCCCTTGTTGCATATAGTTTTGAAAAGAAATTCAGAAACAACTCATATCATTTACGAGCTCTGTATATTATCCCATGCAACAAAATAAAAGGGCCTCTACCATTATTCTCTACTACATACTATCCCTCTACTATATTCTACGATGAATTATCTCTGCATTACTTTGATTCCTTAGGAATCTATGTTGCCTTAGATTACTGATATGGTTGTTGTCTATGGTGTGTTGGAATGATGCTAGTGTGTCGTGCATTTGAAGGGCCATGAATGTCGTGAATGGTGTATGTTGAACATTGTTACCCATTTGATGGAAGAACGTGGATGTTGAAGGACTATGCATTGAATATGTTGGTCGATTGGTTGTTGTTGTGCATTGTTTGAGGACTAACTTTGTTTTCATATGTTGTACCTGGTCATGGGTTCGTGCTTGCCGTGGTGAATGTTGCTTGACATTAACATGGTGAACTAGTTTGAGCACTGAACATTGCCTAATTTTGAGATGATGGTCAAAATTATGCTGTGTTGGTTAGTGAAACTACGACTTAACTGTTGCATTGAAATGTAGAATTCCTGCAAAAACTCTGATAGATCTAGAATTCTAATAAATTAAACACAAGTAATTTGCTGATATTCAAGAGAGGAGAGAAAGAATTTGCTCCATAAAATAAATGTATTAAATTAATGAACAATAGTAATACATGAGAAACCAAACCTCTAATCCCAAAGGGAGGTGGTTATATAAAAATTGTTGAATCTAGAAAACTAGGAAAAAACTAGTAAAAAACTAGAAAAGGCTAAGAAAAGCTAAAGGGAGTCCTAAAGTAGCAATAATGACTCAAGATAAACAAACTATGCCAACTATCAGCCATGAGGAAAGCATGAGGAGGGGTGCATTTCCCAAGGAAGGCAACTTTAAAACATGCTAAAATGGTCTGGGGGACCAAATACCTTGATTTAAGGGGGAATCTTCATGTGGGGCACTAATCCTCAAATAACTCAAGTGGATGAGGTGTGGTTAGGTGTGAACATGCACTTAGATGTCCAAATGGTTTAGGAAAGTGGTTGGACCAATATTTCCATAATATTAAGCCTTTAAAGTCAAAAAACAAGGGAAAGTTGGTCCACCAAGTTAGTTTACCCAAAACCAAGTGTGAACATGATTTTTAGCGCATGTGGCTAAGTCAAGGATATTGAGGCTAAAAAATAAATGTAGATGTTAGGATTATATTCCAACACCCCCCAGCCCCCCTCATCATCCTAACTCACTTATCTAAACTGAGTCTCGAACAAGATGCCATGTTAGGTACTCAGGTACAATAAATAAAATATCCTCATAAAATGAAGAAAGAGGGAAAACCTCGTGGGAAAAACCCCCCAAAAGAGGAAAAAAGGGCTAAGTGGCGAGAAGGGCCTACTCAGCTGTCTCCACCACTCCAAGCATAGCTCTCAGTTCTAAATGTATCCCTGTGACTGCTCCATATATATCTCCTCCTTGAGATCTCCATGAAGAATTGCACTCTTCACATCCATGTGATGAACTTCCCATCTGCGAGAAGTAGCAATGGCTAAAACTAGTTGAATGGAGTCCCTTTTTATAATAGGTGCAAATGTCTTTGTGTATTCTATGCCATGTACCTGTGAGTATCATTTTTTAATAAGTAGAGCTTTGTACTTGTTGATCTCACCAACTTCAGCAATCTTTGTTCGATAGATCCATTGGCATCGAACAAGCTTTCTTCCTTTCGGAAGTGGAACCAAGTCCCATGTGTTGTTTTCCATGAGAGAAGAGTACTTTTCATCCATGGCAGCCTCCCAAAGCGGGTTTCCAGCAGCCTCAGAGTGTGACTGTGGATCTAAACCAAGTGTCATATAGCAATGTATGGGAAGCAATGGTTTGGTGGCAACCAGGGCCTGAGGAGCCCCAAATAACTATGATATAGTTCTTCTCGCATCCGTAGGATCATCGACTAGTTCACCTGCATCTTGTAGGGTTTTCTCTGCCCAAGTTGGTAGTTGAGTTGGAGCAGCCATGACCTACTCCTCATCCTCTGAATTAGACCCAAGAGGCTTCTCTGATGGTTTCTTTTAAGTGCTCAAATAAGTTTCAGACTCCTCCTCATGTGGCAACAAGCGGTTCCTTGGCAGGGTCTGTTGAAAAATCATGCAGTGATTCTTCTTCAAACTTCACACTTCGATCTACAAGGAACTTTTCAGTGTGAGATTCCAGAAATATATATCCTTTGAAACTATTAGGATATCTAACAAAGATACATTCAACAATTTGAGGCTCCAAAGCCTTCCTCTTATCTGTCGGAATGTGAGCCCATGCTCGTGAACCAAAAATGTGAAAGTGCGACACTTTCGGTTTCTTACCGGTCCAACATTCAAATGGAGTGGTGCCTTTGAGTGCTTTGTGAGGAATGTGGTTCTGAATGTATGATGCATAATTAATAGCTTCAACCCATATCTTAGGAGCTAATGATTTGGATTGTAGCATACAATTGGCCATCTCTTTTAACAACTGGTTTTTCCTCTCCACGACACCATTCTGTTGTGGTGTATATGGCATTGTGTGTTGTAGATGTATAACTGCATCAATACAAAGTTTTTGCACATATTTTTTGACATACTCCCCCCCATTATCAGTACGAAGTATCTTAATCTTACACCTATATTCATTCTCGGCAAGTGATTTAAATTCTATAAGGCATTCAAATACTTCCGATTTTATTTAAAAAAAAAATACCTAAGTAATGCGAGAGAAATCATCTATGAAGGTGAGTACATATCGAGTCCTACTGATTGAAGGCTGCGGGAATGGGCCTCTGATGTCACTTTGAATCATCCCAAGAGGTGAAGAATCTCTCTGTGCCTTCCCTTTGTTAAACTTTTTCTCTGGATGCTTGCCAAGAATGCATCCTTGACATACACCGCTTGTGAATTTAATAGCGGGAAATCCTTCTACCATGTTTTCCTTGTTGAGTTGATGCAAGTACTTATAGTTTAGATGGAAAAATATTTCATGCCATAAGTTGCTGATATCATTATATTGTGATAGAAATATAGTGCTAATTGATTTAGGGACAAAGTGGGAGAATAAATACAAACAAGAACCATGATCTGCAATTCCATGTGCAAACTGTGAGCCCGTGGAAATGTGGGTAATCACTGCGGAGTCCGAAGTGAACTCCACCTTCCTTCTAGAGCCAAAATGAGTGTTCTGATATATTGAGAGAAGATTTGCAAACAACGAGGGAACTTTAAGCACATTTGTGAAGTAGCCCCCTTCAAGGTCTACAATTCCTTCTCCGTACACCTTTGCGGGTGTGGCATCTCCCAAGTAAATTGGCGATCTGGTGCTTTCTTCGATGGAGGAAAATTCATATTTTGATGCAGCCATATAGTTCGATGCGCCTGAATTAAGGATCCAAGATGATGGAGTGGATGTGACAGCCATTAAATCATGACCATCTCGTGCTCTCCCTCTCCCATCTCCTGTTCTGTTATCATCCTTCTTCTTTGCATTCTCGGGCATGGTTAGATTGTGCTACTGCAATTGCTTAGCCATCTCATCGATTGTTTTCCTCATGCAATTTTCTTCGGGATGAAAACCTTTGGAATAGTAGCTGCAAATAGTTCTTTCCTTCTTCTTCTTACCCTTAGTCAAAGAAGAGCTCTCTGAATATTGTACGGGTCTCTCCTTCATCGATTCATTAAATTTACCCTTCCCTTTTTGCTTGTCTCTTCCACTGCTCTTTGGAGCATCAGTAACCGCAAGTGCTTGGTTCTTTGAATGCTTGATGGCACCCATTTGGACTAACTTAGCTTTCTCTTGAGTCGATGTTGCAATGAAGTCATTCAATGGAGGAATTTTCCATTTTTCTTGACTCAATTTAGATGCTTGAAAAAATGATACAAATATGGAATATTCAGGGCCTAATTTCGAGAGAAATGAAAGGATGAGTTGATCTTCCTCTTTCTTGACTCCACATGCATCAAGTTCAACCAGGAGGGATTTAAACTTGGTGAAGTACTCTTGCAGGTTGCTGAAATGAGTTGGACTGAGGGATATGAATTCATTCTCCAGTTGATGCACTCTCATTTGATCCTGCTTGCCGAATAGTCCTTCCAATGTGGTCCAGACCACACCAGGAGTAGTGGCTCCGCTGACATGAAAGAGGAGTTCTCTAGAAATTGATAGGAATATTGTCCCAATTGCTTCATCTAATTTATTTAAATATTTGATCTTCTCCACTGTAGAAGTCGGTTCAGTCTCTGTTCCCATTGTTACCCTGTAAAGCCCTTTGCTTCGGAGGAGCAGAGTGATCTTTGTCTTCCATTCAAAGTAATTGAAAGGATTTAGAATGAGTTTTGTGGGATGAGAGAGATGATCCATTGCAGCTTTCTACACCTCCTGATGATCTATACCTACAAATAAAACCGTGTACAATCCACTAGATTCCAACTAGCTCCGATACCATTTAGAATTCCTGTAGAAACTCTGATAGATCTAGAATTCTAGTTAAATTAAACACAAGTAATTTGCTGATATTCAAGAGAGGAGAGAAATACTTTGCTCCATAAAATAAATGTATTAAATTAATGAACAATAGTAATACATTAGAAACGAAACCTCTAATCCCAAAGGGAGGTGGTTATATAGAAATTGTTGAATCTAGAAAACTAGGAAAAAACTAGTAAAAAACTAGAAAAGGCTAAGAAAAGCTAAAGGGAGGCCTAAAATAGCAAAAATGAATGAAGAAAACCTATTCCAACTATCAGTGATGAGGAAAGCATGAGGAGGGGTGCATTTCCCAAGGAAGGAAACTTTAAAACATGCTAAAATGGTCCGGGGACCAAATCCCTTGATTTAAGGGGGAATCTTCATGTGGAGCACCAATCCTCAAATACCTCAAGTGGATGAGGTGTGTTTAGGTGTGAACATGCACTTAGATGTCTAAATGGTTTAGGAAAGTGGTTGGATCAATATTTCCATAATATTAAGCCTTTAAAGGCAAAAAACAAGGGAAAGTTGGTCCACCGAGTTAGTTTACCAAAAACCAAGTGTGAACATGATTTTTAGTGCATGTGGCTAAGTCAAGGATACTTAAGCTAAAAAATAAATGTAGATGTTAGGATTATATTCCAACATGAAACACTAGTTGAAATCGAGCTATGCTGATTGTGAGCTTGTGTTCCCTCGGCCCCTGTAGAGCCCGTCATGCATTTGAAGGAGTTCTGTATGTCCATTTGACTAATTAAATTCCATCTTAACCATGGTGGTTGTTCGTTGAATAATGGTCTATGGTGCCTGTATTTACATTTCTATTTCTATAGGAAATTTAAAGTCGCTTATACTCGCTTGACTATTCCTTTGTTTCCCTTCATTTCCATTTTTCATGTTCAGATTAAGGCTTGAGGTGGCACCAATGAGATCATTTTAATCTGAAGGCTGAGACCATTTTCCCAAACAAGAGACCTGATGGGTTGGCTGATCTCAGTAAACTCAGGGTAATCATAGTCATCTCGTTGTGTATTGAATTCGAGAAAAGTATACGCATCCTTGTGAGGTTGTGTGTAGGCCTCATAAATGTTGTGCGGTGATATTGTATTGTCCGCCATTGTAAAACCCTAGAAACCCTCGTTTGCCACACAAAATCACCCACTCTAACAGAGCCCCACATAGTGAAAAAACAATATTTTTTATGAAAATATGAAATATCCAGAAATGTTTTCAAAAGGTCAAATACCTTTAACAAAGAAGGAAAAAAAATGTTTTGAACTATTTACTCGAAAGAATATTTTGAGATGATTTTAATGGCGAACTAAGGGTTCTCTGTGGACAATTTCATATAGGAATTTGTATCAATATTTTCCAAACCGACAGATTTCCTCTAGTCGTTGAATATTTCCCTCAATATCTGATCTTATAACGACCATAGAAGGTCCAAGTTTATCAAGAACGAGAACTATTGTTTGACATGTTTCAATGAAGTAATTGCTCCAGATTTCTCCTTGCATGAACTTTAAGGTTGCAGTTGCCTCAGGTGCTGCTTGTTGAACAACAGGTACATGTGCAAGTTTCGCTATCAGATTTATGTTTCTTTTCTTATTCAGCTATGCATACATCAAGTTGATCTGCTAGATATTTCATTACATAAATCAACTCCTGCAGCTGCGTTAAAAATCTATTGATTGAAATGCTTGGTTCATATCCTTTTTTGTGCGTTGATTAAAACCTCATAATATGTGTGCTAGCCCATTCATACGCCTCTATTGTTGTTTCATATGTGAGTATATATGATATCTGCATTATTACTCTCTGTGCTGAAGATTGTGCCTAATTTTAGCATCGAATATATTGTATGTTGATCGATCTCTCCATATGTCTTTGTATATATTTGTGCATTGAAGACGAGCTGTATTATATGGGTCTATAGTTGTGATCAGTTTTAAGTGCAATTTTGACAATGGATAAGGTAGCGAGAATTGGTGAAGTATTAGAGTTCTTAAAAACCCTGATACATTCCTCTAATCATGATACAATAAGAACCGACAAAGCTTCTCTTGTTGACATTCGAACTTGCTTACATAATGCACAGGAAAATATTGATTTTTTGCAACTAGAATCTTAGTTCCAGCGAGATGAGCTTCAACAAATTTATCATTCTAACTTGTTTTCTGCTCAAAATAATTCTCTGTTCAAGGTTAAAACAAACAACCATCAACAACCAGCAAATGGTAAAATCAATAAGGTTGAGGAAGATTCACATTCAATGCCTAATGCAACAACAAATTTGCATGCAAAAAGAAATTTAGTCTGCACTTCCCAAGCCAATCATTAGACCTTGGGAAGAGCTTGTCCACAACAAGCACAAAAATGGTCTTGGATATGACAAGGGCATGTCCTTTCATATTCCAGATTACTCAAAGCCCATTTAGCTTCATAGTGCTGGATTCCTTCATGACAGTTCACCTTCAGTTGTTCCAAATTCTGCTCCTCTTCCACAACAACAACAAGAGATTGTGAAATGCCAACACTGTGACTGAGTTGGCCATATGAAAGATCACTATTTTGATCTTCATCCATGTAAGCACTGTCATAAAACCAATCATTCTTCAAATGGATGCTTCAAAAACATGCCTCCTGCAAGAGCAAAGATTCATCTTGGATGGATCGCTTCTTGGCAATGGGCATCAACAGGCAAGAAAATATTTTAGTCACATGTATGAACTTGTTCTAGAGTATTGAATAGTCTTGTAGTTGAGTTTTCTCCATCATCTAACCTTGTATCTGACAGGGGGGGAAGTGATGGTCATCTACAAGCTTCAAAGCCACATCAAGCGAACCTGAGCCACAACCTTCCATACCAGATTCAGAGTTGTAGCCAGAGACAAAGATGCCCTTGAGCATGCCTTCAATTGGTGATGCCTCTTCAAAGAATTGGAGACACTTCCTCTAGCAGAATACTTCAGCTTCTTTCCAATTTTGGAAGAGTTCCAGGAATTACATTAAGCTTTCTAGAGTTGGTGGTGATCCTTAAACCATCATAGGTTGAGACCTCCCTTTTCAGGTTGAGGTTCTCCCTTTTATGCGAGGTGAGACCTCCCTTTCATGGTTGAAGGTTTCCCTCTTGAAAACATCAGGAGAACTTCCTCTAGCAGAAGACCTGAGCTCCATGCCAGACTTGGAAGAGTTCCGAGAGCTACACTAAGCATTCCAGTGTTGGTGGTAATCCTTAAACCACCCCCCTTATACCAACATTTTATAGAGGACATTCAGCCTAGTGTTGCCATGCATGTTTTTGCACATTATGTATTGCAACTCTCTTCTTGGACTCTTACATAACCCTTTAGATTAAGGGGGGAATGTTGGACACCTAATCCTCTAAGGGTTTGTGTGGAAGTTGAACATCCAAAGGGAGTCCAAGGGACCACTTGGAATATGAAACCAAGGGTCACTCCTATGTATTATAAATATGTATCATTGTGAATAAGAAAAGAAATCTAATATTTATATTTCATATTGCCTCTACCATATTTTCTGAACTAAAGCCTTGTAGTGTTCATGTACTTTTCTAGTGCAAGCCTTATAATCATCCAGTTTGACACTTTCATGCTTCATAGAATTTGTTTATACATTTAGCATCTTTGCCTTCTGCTCCAATTCAACAATTTAGACATCCTTCTACTATACCTAATCTAAGAGAATATAGAAATGCATCTTAGTTTCCCGAGAGAATGTTTTTCTTGCAAAAACCATCACAAGATGATCCTTTCTAATGTATTTCAAAATATCCGTCTAAGTGATGATGTGGATTGGTGATAGATATGGGTTACATGTTTCTTTTTGGTGTGCTCCATATTACTTTTCATGGTGTGATCAAATTTGAACTTGTTAAAGTTCACAACCTTCTTCCTTTTTTCTTGGAAAATTCCCATTTCTATTGCAGGTGGATGACCTCCTATAATTTCCTAGATTGTTGGAGTTGTTGATTCAATGTCCATGTCGATTGAATCCTGTTGTATTTATTTCTCTATTTCTCTTTTTTTTATCCTAAATAGGTTCTTCCCTGAGTTTAGCCTTGACTACACCAAGTATTATTTTCTACTCTTCCTTTGAATCTTTTCTCTACTCTTTAAATTTTCTCCTCTATTCTCTCACCCCCTCATTTCTACCTCTTATTTCTCTCCGAATTCTATTTCACGAGTCCCTTTAAAAAATTCCTGGGCTATCTGGGTTGCATCTTGTTCTTGACTTCACTTCTCTTCCTTTTCATTCTAGATTGCTTCTTGCCTAGATGCTTACTCCAAATTCAACACTTCTAATTTCTCCTAATCCTCTTATTCTTTTCTTTAGGTAGGGTTATGACTAATTATAGAAATGACTTCTATAAAGTTCCAAACTTTAATTTTCCTTTTTTCCATTCCTAGGTCTTTAACTGATATTACCATATGTATCTACATGATTTGCAATGATTCTTTGTAGTGGATCTATGATCAGATCTGTGGAATATTTGATCCTTGAAACAAAAATGTGTTATTGCACTTGAATATTCCTTTTCCTATTTGATGCATTTTAGCTGATTTTCTCCCAAATGGAATGGACTGTGTGACCAAGGATTTTTCTTGGTTCTTTAAATTTTGTCTGCTATCCATGCATAAACTTGATAGGATATTTTTTACAAGACCATGTGATTAGTTATAAATCTAGGTAGTATGTGTGGAGGCTTAGTTGATCCAAAAACTCTAAAGAAAGTACCATCCCACACCACAACCCAATCACCAACGGTAAATAAAACATGTATGGTCCTTTCTAACATACATGGAACAAATCATTGAAGAGGGATTCATATGAGGGGATTAAGAAGTCCTGGAAAATTCGTGTGTAAACCCATATATAGTAATATTTTGAGATGATTTTACAATAAATGTGTACTAGCTCTTCATGGATGTTCCATCTCTAGTTCATGGCTGGGAATGATATCTTACCACAAATTTCATCCAACAAGTATGAATCCATGTGTAATTAGGGTTTCTAGCCTTCTTTGGCATTTTGAGCATTTTCAATGTTATCCTTCAAGTTTCCTTCTAAGATATATTCCCAATGAAAGTTTCTTCCCTCAATAGCCACAATATACATAAGTGGAACCTAACCTTTAGGAAAAGTTTTAGAATTTTCCTAACCATATAATCAACATAGTATGGCAACCGCAAGATGGAATGGAGTCTTTAACCCATTTACATAAAACTATCTATTAGTCCATGTTCTAAACATTCCTTTATTTTTCCATTATTTCTTGAGAATCTCTTTGGAAAATATCTTGAAGTACCCCAACCACTCTTCATCCAAGGATGCCTCCTCTATAGGTATCCTATAATATAACTCCACGTAAGAAGCATTGAACAAGGTTAAATGTTTCCCATTGTTGTCCCTAATTATATCCTCTTCTATATTTGAATGTTGCACCAATTGCCCAACTACTTTTTCACATGGAAATCTTGTGGGTGGGCTACCATCTTTGGCAACTAGAGTCTTCTCACTACCTTGTAAACTTTTGTATCTCGATCATTAACATATAGGTCATCTAATTGAAATTTCTAGTAGATATATAGCCATGTGTAAGTAGTGAACTTATCTATGAAGCCTAGAGTATACCATAACTCTAGTCCAAAGGAATTTTCTATCTCTTTGTTGTAGAAAATCCTTTTAGATTCAAATTGCTTATGTAATTTGCAAATAATTAAATGGTCGAGAAATCACAACATAAACATGAGACAAGGTTTAATCACATATGCTCAGAGATTTATCTAAGGGGAAAGAAACTACTCAAAACCCCTTCCTATTTGTGTTGCATTAATAAAAGAAAAAAGAGAAGAAATACAATGCTTTCTCAGGCCTAAGCAACCTCTCCACTAGTATAATCCATCTCACTGCTTCACAGACTGGCCCTGGAAAATACTTAGCCAATTTTTTTCCTGCCCAAGCTCCTATTTCCTTGTGTTGTTCAATAAGGAATTAGCCCCCTATAGGCAATATTCTCATTCAGAATTGCGCAATTCCTTTAGGCTTTCTCTGACTCACCTCTGACTACATGCACCACCTATACAACCAGGAAAATTATACAACTAATAGTACACTTCCCTTGAACTCCAATATCAATTGGGTAACTGGAGTTATCTACATGCATCAATTATTCTGGGATGATTGATGAATTAACTGAAATATCAACTAAAGTTACACCCCACTACTGGACCCTCCACTAGTTCTTAATCAATTAGAACTAGTTAAACTCATAATAAATCAAATTAACTGAACTTGATTGCTAGAAATTAGAAATCGATCATAATAAACATAACTCAAGTGTCTCCAACTCGAATTAACTGTCAACTAAGTGAAAAAGCCATGTCACCTCAGTTAACTACCTCCAAGTATTTTTATGAAATTAGAATTCGAATTTCTCCTAATTAATTTTGGGAAAAATTAAATTAGGAATTTCTTGTTGCATTTTCAACACTCCCTCCTAGCAAGAAAGGGATTATCTGATACCCCAATGTTATCTCTATGAAAGTTGAAGTTTCCTCTTGACAATGCCTTTGTCAATATTTCTGCATCATGTTCCTCTATAGGAATGTACTCCAAAAACATAATCCACCTATGCACACAATCTCATAGATGGTGATACCATATGTCGATGTTCTTGGATAGATCATGAACTATTGGATTCTCATAGAGTTTGATACAAGTCTGATTGTCATGGTAAATGATAGTAGGATCCATCTTATGACCAAATAACCCAATAATCATTTTCCTCATCTAGATAGCCTCACATGTTTCTTGACTTGCAACCATGTACTCTTCTTCTGCTTAGTTGAGTGCAACAAATATTTGCTTCCTACTGTACCAAGAAACCATTGTTGACCCAACACTGAAAATGCCTCCTAATGTGCTCTTCCTTTTTGATGGACTCTGTGTCGAATTTGCATATATGAAGCCTTGAAACTTCACTCCCTCTATTCGTCTATACGAAAGAAAAAACTGAGTGCTGCCTCTGAGGTATCTCAATACATGCTTTGTTACATTCCAATATAGTTTGGTTGGCTTAACCATTGCTTGACTAAGTTGGTTAATTGCATAACACATGTTTCTTCGTGTGTTCACAAAATACATAAGTGTACCCACAAGCTACTTGTATATGGTAGCCTCCACTACTTCACATGAAGTAGCATCTTCCTTCCTCCAAATCCCTGCTAGAGGTGTCTCCATGGGTTTGCTCTTCTCTATGTGGAACTTCTTCAATATCTCATTGGCATGCTTTCCCTGAGAGGCAAATAGTTCCTCATCTCCTTTCCATACTTTGAAACCAAGAAAATAATGCATGAGCCCCATGTACTTGATCTCAAATCCTCTCACAAGATCCTTTTTGCAAGAAATGACTAGCTTCTCATCTTCGATCAAATTTAAATCATTGACATATAATACTATAATCAATAAATTTACCTTTAATAGCAATATGGTAAAGGTTTTCATCTGCTTCACTTTTGGTGAAGCCCTACCCAGTGAGATAACTGTCGAACCTAGTGTACCAAGAATGGGGTGCTTGTTTCAATCCATACAATGCTCACATGAGTCTGCACAGATGCAACTCTCTATTGAAGGTCTCAAATGCTTCTAACTATTCAATGTACACCTCTTCCTCAATCACTCCATTGAGAATGTTTTCTTCACATCCATTTGGTGGATATTCCACCTCATCTGTGCTGATAGTGCAAGAATTTACTGGATGGATGAATATCTTGCTATTGGAGAAAAGGTTTCGTTATAGTCAATTCCTTCCACCTGAGAGAACCGCCTGGACAGAAATATGGCCTTATGTTTCTCGATGCTACCATATGTTGTATTATTTACCTTGTAAAGCCATTTGGAACTCATCATTGACATGTCTATTGGTCTTGCGACCACTTCCCAAACACTGTTTCTAATGATGGAATCATATTCCTCTACCATAGCATCAACCCATACTAGTTTTTGCACTGCTTCCTCGAATGAAGACGATTTGGTATCTACAAGCTTACTCATGAGAACCAGGTAGCTAGTGCACTAATCTGGTGACCTCCTCTACAAGCGTTGAGATGTGGGTGCTCCCACATTCTCTCTTCCATCATTCAATAATCTATCAGCTTCCCTGGTTCACTTCCTTCCCTCCCTGGATATCTCCACTTAGGTGGTTGTCTTCACTCTCTTCTCCTCTACTTGTGGCTGCTCCAAAACTTCCTGAGGTTCTTTCTTTGGATCCAAAATCTCCTGATCAGGCTGTAGTTAAAGCTCCCTCTCAAGAGAACACCTCAATGCCTTCTCCTCATCAAATTTTACATCTCTTCTAACCACTGTCATCCTGAGAGATGACAAGTACACACTATAGTTGTGAGGTGTTTCTGTGTACCCCACAAATATTCCCAACTCAGTTGTACGCTCTAGCTCTTTCTTTTCATCCTTGGAAATGTGACAGTAAATTGATGATCCAAAGGTCCTGAAGTGTGAAACATCTGGTTTATTCCCTGAAAAATCTTCCTTCTTGTGTACTCATGCAAATAATCCTATGAGGACTCCTATTTTACAAATAAATAGCTATGTTTCATGCTTTAGCCCACAAGTGCAGTGGTAGGATCTGGTCATGCAACATCGCTTGTGAAACTCCCACAATAGTTTTATTCTTCCTCTCAGCCACCCCATTATATTGTGGGTTATGAGGTGTTGTCAACTCCCATCAAATTTCTTCTTTTGCACAAAATTTATTAAACACATTCGACACATATTCACCATCGTTATCACTCCTGAGAGCCTTCACTTTCCTACCAGTCTGTTTCTCAAAAAGTGCTTTAAACTCAACAAATTTGGAGAATGTTCGGTCTTTCTTCTACATGAAAAAGATCCAACACAGTTGTAATTTATTACAGAGTTTCTTAGTTTGCATTGACTTTTAATAAATTTTAAAAATTATATTCGTGCTAAGTGGCTCCCCACCCACCAATTTCTTAAGGATTTGAGATTATTTCAATTCTAATAAGTTCCTCCATGTTGATATTATTCCAATTATAATAAGTTCTTCATTATTATTTATAACATTCATTTATATATAAGTAAATTTTATTTAGCAAAATGGTCCATTAATTTTAATAAATTAAAAAAATTAGATTCGTGACTCCCACCCACCAATTTCCTAGGGATTTGATATTATTCCAATTCTAATAAGTCCCTCCACGTTGAGATTACTCAAATTCTAATAACTTCCTCATTATTATTTATAACATTCATTTTTATACAAGCAAATTTTATTTAGCAAAATGGTCCATTACTTTTAATAAATAAATAAAAATTATATTCGTGCCACTGGCTCCCCACCCACAAATTTCCTAGGGATTTGAGATTATTTCAATTCTAATAAGTTCCTCCATGTTGAGGTTATTTCAATTCTAATAAGTTCCTCATTATTATTTATAACATTCATTTATAAATAAGGAAAAATTATTTAGCAAAATGGTCCATTACTTTTAATAAATGTAAAAAATTAGATTCATGCCACGTGGCTCCCCACCCACCAATTTCCTAGGGATTTGAGATTATTCCAATTCTAATAAGTTTCTCCATGTTGAGATTATTCTGATTCTAATAAGTTTCTCCTTTTTCTGTATTCATGCTTCTACGATCCATAATGAATTGAGCAAAGTCTTTTGGTAAAAATCACATAAGAGAAATTTTTGGTCGACTTGTTTAAGGACCAACAAGTTTCTCCATGTTAAGATTATTCCAATTCTAACAAGTTCCTCATTATTATTTATGACATTCATTTATATATAAACAAATTTTATTTAGCAAAATTGTTCATTACTTTTAATAAATATAAAATATTATATTCATGCCACGTGGCTTCCCACCCACCAATTTCCTAGGGATTTGAGATTATTCCAATTCTAATAAGTTCCTCATTATTATTTATAACATTCATTTATATATAAGAAAATTTTATTTAGCAAAATTGTCCATTACTTTAATGGTCCATATATATATATGAACTTTAGATGGAAGGATGTTTGTTGACTTTTTGGGTCTAGATTGATTCTCAAGGGAATATGCTCAGCATATACTTCTTCTTAATGTTTATCAATGGTTGTAGTGTATTACCCATTTTGTTAAGTTGCATTTACTTTTAATAAATTTTAAAAATTATATTCATGCCAAGTGGCTTCCCACCCACCAATTTCCTAGATATTTGAGATTATTCCCATTCTAATAAGTTCCTCCATGTTGATATTATTCCATTTATAATAAGTTTCTCATTATTATTTATAACATTCTAAGTAAAATTTATGTAGCAAAATGGTCAATTACTTTTAATAAATTAAAAAATTTAGATTTGTGCCACATGGCTCCTTACACGCCAATTTCCTAGGGATTTGAGATTATTCCAATTCAAATAAGTTCTTCCATGTTGAGATTATTACAATTCTAATAAGTTCCTCATTATTATTTATAACATTCATTTATATATAAGGAATTTTTTTTAGCAAAATGGTCCATTACTTTTAATAAATATAAAAAAATTAAATTGGTGCCACTTTACTCCCCACTCACCACTTTCCTAGGGATTTGAGATTATCCAAATTCTAATAAGTTCCTCCATGTTGATATTATTCCAATTCTAATAAGTTCCTCATTATTATGTATAACATTCATTCATATATAACAAAAATTTCATTTACCAAATGGTCCATTACTTTTAATAAATTTAAAAAATTATATTGGTGCCACATGGCTCCCCATCCACCAATTTCCTAGGGGTTTGAGATTATTCCAATTCTAATAAGTTCCTCCATGTTGAGGTTATTCCAATTCTAATAAGTTTCTCATTATTATTTATAAAATTCATTTATATATAAGAAAATTTTATTTAGCAAAATGGTCCATTACTTTTTTAATGTAAGAATAGATTCTTACCGATGTCTCACACCCCCCTATTTCCTAGTATGAGCTATTCCAATTCAACAAGTTCCTCATTATTATTTATAACATTCATTTATATATGAGTTAATTTTTATTTAGCAAATGTCCATTACTATACATTTAAGAAATTAATTTTGTGCATGTGGACTCCCCACACCAATTTCCTAGGATTTGGATTATTCCATTTCTAAAAGTTCTCCTTGTTTGAGGTTATTGCAATCTAAATAGTTCCTTAATATTATTTATAACATTCAATTATATATATAAAAAAAAATATTTATCAAAATGGTCCGGTACTTTTAATAAATTCAAAAAATTAGACTATCCCCCACCCACCAATTTCCTAGTGATTTGAGATTATTCCAATTCTAGTAAGTTCCTCCATGATAAGTTCCTAATTATTGTTTATAACATTCATTTCTATATAAGTAAATACATAACAAGGTATTTTCCTATGTCTTCTCTATGGTGCAAATAAATTCCATCCATTCTGGCGTTAAGATGTCCTTCAACGTGTCCGAAAATAATATTATCTACTACAATCTTCTGCTCACGCTATAAGAATGTGGTCTACAAGTTGTGAAAGCTACATCTTCTTCAATTAATAACAAATTTTTCCATACCATATATAACAAGCTATTTTCTTATAATCGTGGCAACAACCTACTTCCCTGACTACTTTACCAATATTTGAACATACATATATTTGTACGCTTCCATAGGTGTCTCGTAGTGGAAAATTTAATGTGGACAACCTCTATGAGAAGTTTAGGCATTTTACCTTCACTCTCAAGAAGCATATGTACTGCCACACAAATGAGGAGTACAAGGTTTGACCAATATATGCCACGAAAATACAAGAGATCAATCATGTGTCTGCTATAAATTTAGTAACTGAGTGTGGTTTAGATGTTAATGATTTGAATGAGTGTTCTATGGAATATTGTTTTACTTTTCAAATACAAATGTATAAAAGTAGCCCAACTATGAATTTGGTGTATCTTAGGTTTTTAGTGTAGGATTAGTGTAGAATTATGTAAAGTAGCATGAATGAATTTGTGCTCTAAAATTAATTAGCAATCATTCAATAACAAAATTTCAAATTGCAAGTTGATCTCATTAGTTTTTCTTTAAAGATCAATATTGATCTATTTTAATCACAAATCTAAGAAGTGTTTAGAGTGATATAATTTCTTCTTGTGTAATTTTTTTTGAAATGAAAATTTTGAAAAAAAAAAAAAAAAAATTGCATCTCAAAGATAATTTGACAAAAAAATATAGCCTAAATATAAAATAATAACATTACTTGAAATGCTTAAAAATGTTTTAACCGTGAAATTTTATTTCTTTTCATTGTACATATTAGTCGGCATTGAAATATTTTACTTATGAAGTCCATTTTTTATATTAATAAATTCCATCATAAGTTCCTCCATGATTAATAAATTATGAAATTCAGAAATTATGGTTGATGTTTAGAAATGTATTTTTATTTTTAAAATTTGAAATGAATTATATGGTAAATTGATTATAAGTAAAATAAATGAAGTAAAAATCTAAAATTGGGTTTTTTATTTTTTATTTAATTTAATTATCAATTTTTGAAATATATCATACATTAAAAGATTGTGAATTTATAGATTTAAAATTCCATCAATAATGTTTCCCATGATATACTTTTTTAAAATTTAATATATTCAAATGAGATTATAATAAATGAATTTATGAATTTACGAATTCTTATTTCGTTTCATTTCATTTTGTATGAATTTATTTTTGAAAAATTCATTATCTATTATTCATTTGTTTTTTAGATTTTGCACTATATTTTGATTTTTTTTCATTAAAAAAGTCTATAAAATAATAATTTACAGGGTTAATTAATCCAAGGCTTCATATTCCTAGGGTATAATATTATTCATAGGGTTTATATCATTAATATGTAATAAAATTTTGGAGAATGCGCTAACCAAGGTTTGCAATGCTCAACGAAGTGATTGGTACCTGCGCATACCCACATTACTATGGGCCTATCGGATGACATGTAAGAAGTTGACTAGACAAACGCCCTTTAGGCCAAGAAAGGTGAATGGCAGTCGACTGAAGCTATACACCGGTGGTCCAACCATGTGACTATATGAAGGTAGCACAATCTTAGCACTCCAGGCAACTAATTGGAGGATTGTGCGAAGCAATGAAGTGTAATAGGGTTCGTGGCAGCGCGAAGGCAGCTACGCTACCTAGGAATAAATCGCGGAGGATGGCTCAAAAGTAACCTTTAAAGTCACTGCTCATGATTTTATGGTAGAAATGAGGCCAAATGGAGCAGGTGACCGTCATTTAAGACGAAATTTATGGGTCAGATCCTTGAAAATCTGTTTCCAATCTAGCATTAATGAATCAAATGTGGGGGGAACGGTCAGATTTGAATTCAAAATGCGCTATAAATCACAAGTGGCTATCTAGCGAAAAACACTTGGCATTTTGAGCATTGAGTTATTGAGCTCTCAGGCGCACATGAACCAAGAATTATTCGAGGCTTTGAGAGCGATTCTAGCATTTGCGAACTTACCAGAGACTTCGTGAGCACTGTTGGAAAGCATTATGTCGACACCCATAGAAGCTATAGATATTGAAGAAGTAGTAGAGGAGTCAGTGCCATAAATTGTTATGGAGGCAGAAGAAGCTACTCCAGAGGTTGCCGAAGTATTAGCGGAAGTCCCTAAATCACCAAGGACACCGAGACCAAAGCCCACCACAACTAAGGAGAGTGCGAAGGATAAGAAGGGCAAGTAACCTGCAATACTGGTGCGCGCATTTCTGAGAAGAAACCCATCGAAGTACAAGCCCACCACACAAGAAAAGAGAAAAGCCATCAATCTAGAGCCGAAGGAGGAAGAAATCAAAGACATCCTGATGGATGATGAGGATGTGGGAATAGATGTAGAGGAAATTGAAGCCCAGGGTGCTGACCCTATCACTCGGTTACCTGCGTATGTCCCTCCGCGCAAGGTAAAGGCTAAGGTACCGAAAGATATCGATGAGAGCAAGGTCCCCTTACAAAATTCTCTACTGTCGGATGAGATTTTTTTTGAAGGACCACACTTGGCATGGTTTCCTTTGTTAAAACTCAAAGACTGGGACTTGGATGACCATGAGAAGTTGCCACACTTGGTGACCTAGCAGTTGATGCACCGCATTATCGACACAACCACCAAAATGACCGCATTGGAGCCGCGGAGGTGGCTAAGAGGAGTAGACAAGGTAGGTCTGATCAACATGCTATGGGTGCTACAATACAATCGCACCCAGATTACAATCTTGGTCATCAAGTAGCTGTTATGCTTGGTGCATGATGGGTGTTTGTAGCTAGAGGAGCCAATACCCATTACTGATAGATTATCCACAAGATCATGCGGTTTCCCTACATAGGGGAAAATCCAGCCATGATATTTGGTGGAAAAGGTGGTGAGCAGGCCCTCACAGAGGCCATGAAAGAGAAGTTTAAGCTCGTAAAGAAGCCGCATGGATATGCCATATCCAGCATCTGTGACCTTGTTGTAAAGGTGGCTACGAAGATTTTAGTAGGGAAGGTGATGAGCAAGTGTCGCGCTGATGAGGTGTTGGTGCCTATTGTCGCACTAGCAGTATAGTGCATTGAAGGAGTTCAGTTCAATTGGATAGACTATCTCCGCGGTGAGTTCCTTCTGAATTGTCGCAAAGCACAAGAGCTCAACAAGATGTTCCACTAAGCATGGCTTTTATTGTCGATTGTGCTAGTAGCATGGGAGCTGCGAGAGGACAGTCAATTCCCTTCGGTCGTGCCAGACCTACCAAAAGCAACAAAGTACGCTTCGCTGTGGGTGACCAAGGATTTGTAGCACATCAAGGACAACAAGATCTTCTGGATCTTGATGGAGATGAACATCTGCATGGCCATCAATCGCAAACCGTAGTTATCGCCTACGTTGTTTTCCAATATGTAGGGTTACACAGAGTCTAAAGAAGATTTTCACCATGTGTTCATCAAGGCATGGAAGGACCTTGTGTAGACATGGTATGACTTGCCTTACCTAGAAACGAATGACGCCATCGATGCAATACTTGATCGCTAGCCGATAGAATGGCGCAGTACAACAGACTTGGTGGTGGGAGGGAGCAAGTTCGTCACGCAGCGCAAGAAGGAGGAGGCCAAGCTCAAGATGATGCAGCTGGATGAAAAGAGAAAGAAGGAGGCTGCTGACAAGGCCTAGGCAGAGCATGATGTCGCTTAGCAGATGGAGAAGCAAACAAGTGGAACAGAGCGAGGCTCTGACAAAGGCGCGAGGTCGCCTTCACCCGAGATAGAAGAAGAGATGGATGAGTAGATAGAGTAGCATGGTGCAGACCCACAGGTGACATCCCCTTGTGTCAAGCATGCAAAGGAGTAGGAGAAAGGAGGGTCTAAGAAGAAATCCAAGGCCACTAAGACATTGTTGGACCCAATCACGCTCACAGAGGGCGGGCAACTTGCACGACATTGGGGACACAGTGCGAGATGTCATCATGGAGGACCTATAATAGTTTGAGCAGCAGCGACAACTAGTATTGGGGGCTATCCGGATAGGTCTGCAGGAGCTACAAACCCGCGTGACATAGGCTGGCACGGTGTCCACTAGCCTTACTATCGAAACTTCATAAGATGTCGCGATGCTGCGAGTAAAGGCCTCTAGTGCGATAGTGTTACCTGCTGGAGCATTGACCATGGAGAATGAAGCTAACAAGTCCACTGTCAGTGCCCTCAAGGGGGTAGGGTTGAATCTAGCAGCTCTCCCTGGCAAGGCACTCCACCTATTGCATGATGGAGTAATAGCAGAGTTGAGGGCCCGTGAGCACCACACCCTACAAGTGATCAGCGAGTAGTGGATTAACAATGAGAAGATGGCACTATAGTGAGACTCTACCATTGCCGCCATGACTGAGGCGACCAACCAAAACAAGCGGATAATGCAGGTCGTTGAGGAGGCATGCCGACTAGTCCCAGAGTTGGCCATTCCTATGGAAGAACTAGTCGACGTGCGCATCCACAAACTAGCTAAAGGGGTGCACGACGCTCATACAGAAATGGCGAGGCTTCAGTTGGAGTTGAACCTATAGATCATAGAGCTACAGTTGAAGGCCCATCCTTCAACTCCGTTAGAAGTGAAGGACCAGTGTGCAACTGTTGTCACAGAGGCAATATCGACGGCTGACAGTGCAGTAGCAGACTGTACACAACTTTTTGAGCAATTGTTCAAGGTCCTGACAAGCTTGCAAGAGGAACCTAATGTACAACAACTGGAGACAGAAGCACACGATCTACAATAGTGATATGATGAGGTCAAAGCACAATGTGAACCATCGCGCTCACACAGAGATTGGCGAAGCTGCAAGAGGCCAAGAAGCTGAAAGAACAGGTGGATGCAGCGTTGCACAAGGAAGCAGTGTTGAAGGTGCGATTGAAGCCCTAGCTAGATGAGGCTTACATGGTCATAGCCTATATTGAAGGAAAGCTTGTGACTCTACAAGAAACTTAGAAAAAGTTGTAGGCCTACAGTTTAAGAGTAGTGACTGAGCAAATGGTTGAATACACGAAGTAGGCGGCCGCACAGTACACTACCGAGGTTGTGGTCATAAGGGTCAAGCTGGGAGGTCTTTGCGTTAAGATCTCCACGCGTACCGAGTGACTCAAGGGTAAGTCACGATGTTTGTGTTGGGGACCTGTTGGGAATGAGATCCCCCAAGGATAGTTTTGGGGCTAAAAGCCCATGTTTTGGTCGCGGAGCACGAAGGTGTCATGAGTCATAAAGGGTTGTTTGTCCTTATTTTTTAAAGTATAAAGTCGGCTATAAAGATCTACCCATGGTCTGAGGACCATGGGATTGTATAAAAAGAGGTAAGTGAGTAAGCTCTAATTAGTTTTTAACAAGTAATAAGTGGTAGAAGAAGTCTTGAGTATAAGGAGAGAAGTCTAAGTTTCGAGTCTTAGTGTAGGTAGAGGCTCTACAGTTGAGTGCGCAGAGGTCTAGGGTGGAAGTTTGCAGCTGAGTGTGCAGACCCCTGCAGCTGTGTGCGCAGGGAGGATAGAGATTGTAATCATCTGAAGATATCAATAAAGAGAAGTATTTACAAATTCTGTGTCTTTTTTTTTTCTGTTAATGCATCTTGTCCTATTGTGTATGAATTTCATTTATAATGCTTATGTGGCGTGCGAAGGTTAATATGAAAATCAATAATGATCAACCATATTCCAATGTCACATTGTGGGAAATATTTATCTTAGTGTTTATAATATTTATCTTAGGGTTTATATTCCTTGGGTTTATAATATTTATCGCTTGGGTTTAATATTATTCCCTTGGGATTATAATATTTATCTTAGGGTTTATATACCTTGGGTTTATAATATTAATCCCTTGGGTTTAATATTATTCCCCTAGGTTTATATTATCAATCCACTGGGTTTTTAATCCCTTGGGTTTTTAGCATTAATCCCTTGGATTTATTATTCCCTTGGGTTTATAATATCAATCCCTTTAGGGTTTTTTTTTTTTTGTAAGCCTTAGTAGGACCTTCTCATTTTTGAGTTTTTACATGTCCGTTATTCACCCCATTTCTAGGGAGGGTAACACAAGAATCGAACCCAAGATCTCTGGTTCGGTGAGACTTCATTTCCACAGCCATTGCCACTTGAGCTACCCCATGTAGACCAATCTCTTTAGGGTTTATATACCTTGCATTTATAATATTAATCCCTTGGGTTTATAATACCTTTGGGTTTTAGAATTAAACCCTTGGGTTTATTATTTCCTTTGGTTTAGAATATCAATCCCTTGGGTTTATTTGGTTCATATTCCTTAGGTTTATAATATTATTCATAGGGTTTACAATATTAATCCTAGGGTTTAATATAAATCATGGGCAATGATGGTCCAATGTCACAATGTGCCAAAGATTGTCTCAATATGAAAATCAATCATGGTCAACCATGGTCCAACGACACATTGTGACAAACATCGTCTTAGTATGAAAATCAATGATGGTAAATCATGGTCAATCATGTTTATTTTGGTTATAATATTTATCTTAGGGTTTTTATATCTTGGGTTTATAATATTTATCCCTTGGGTTTAATATTATGCCTCTGACATTTAGAGCTATATCAAGAGTGAAATCAATAGATGGTTTACAAATTTCACCACCTTTTTCTTTTCAATGCTATGCAAAAAGAAAGATAATGTGATAAGGGATTGGTTGGAAAGCGTGAATGGTCATGATCATTATCTTGTTGATTTGAATTGGTGCAGTTTTTTTCATCGGTCTAAGTGTGTTTTGGAAGAGGCTAGCGTTTAATAATTGTGTTCTGGTGGAGTGCTTAAAGTCGAATTTCCTATCAACTACATTTAAATTATTGTTCAATTTTTACTAAATGTTTATTTCATAATTACTTCATTATTATTTATTAAATGATTATTAATATAAATGTTGTTATTATCTATTTATTATTATTATTATTATTTATTTATTTTTATTTTTATTTTTTTAATATTATTATTTAATATAATAACAATATATAATGAATATAATTATTAATATTGTTCTTATATTTTATTAATAATATTGATAATAACGTTAATAACATTAATTTTTAATATTATTGATAATTGATATATGTGCTTGATATGGGCCTATCGATGTTTATCAACCACATTTATTAATGTGGTTGTGCTAATTAAGTAATCTTCACAGATAGGAATTGTTGTTTAATTAAGTACAACATAAAATTTAGTATAATTATGTATGATTTCATTATAATAATTTTTATTAATTTGAAGGAATTTATAATGATGGTGTTTTAATTTATTCAATATTTGATTTTTTTTTTAATTTAATATACATTTTTTTTGTCGGTAATTTTTTATTATTAATTTTTCAAAAAGATACAACATATATTTCAGAGGTCTTCTACTCTACCTGCCTAATTCTGACCAGATTTGTTAGCTAGAAAAGCAGTGCAAAATAAAGAAGATATTTTCATTTCTTACATGAATCCCAAAGGAAGAATGACCATATAGCACAAAAGACAAACATAACCAAAAGAAAATCAACATACTTCATATAAGGAGAGAGAATTAAGAGTGTGACCACCACCTGAGGCCGTAAGAGGGCCATGCCCTTCGTGAACATGATAGTTAATATGTGTTAGTCGTGCCTTAATCTCGTCCAATCACTCGTTGTCGTAGTGTTGCTTATGTTTCACAAAAGCAAGAAGCTCTAGAATTTCTCCTTGATTGTATTGAACATCATTGATATATGCAATAGTCTCGTTTCAATCATCATACCTTTGTTGGTGGCTGACATGAAGGTTAGTCTGAATATCCTGCAATTTATCAACTATCGATGCCAACAAAGGTGGTTTCTCCACCTGGCTCAGACATGAGCTACCTCACCCTCCACATCTACTCTCTCCACCACATCCTCGTTCAGTGCCTCTGCTTGGTTGACTCATTCCTCAGGTTAGCTGCAAGGGCCAACACCCCGTCGAGCACACCCATGCTGATGCAACATGTCCATTACCAGTAGAAAGTTGTCCAAGCACCTGATATTCAAAACAAGGGAGTCACACCACCCTCTCCCACAATTCCAATTGTACCCGCCCTAGTGAGGGAGCTTAGCCACCCAACCCAAGTTGAGGCCTCAAATGCTTTCGATACACCACTAATGGGCCAAATTAACATAGTTACTTGAGGGAAACCCATGTCCATAGGCTTCAGAGTATATAAATTATGGTGTAGATTTTCAACTGCTCGTGAAGTTTTAATCAAAATCACAAGACACAAACCTACTCTATTGCTCTATGGAATTCTATTCACAATTTAGAACATCAATTACAAACATGCAATGAGAAATAATACACATGCACACAATATTTTTCTAGGGGAAAGAAATATGCTAAAAGCCCATATGCCTTCTTGCATTAATATGATCAATAGAGATGTATTACAATGTCTAGCTCAATCTGAGTTCAACTTGCAAGTGAATAACCTATCTCTCTATTCACTGAGAAGCTCTGACACAAACTTAGTCAATTTCTACCACTACTTGAGCCCCTATTTCCTTACGCAATTCCTGAGGAAATTAGGCACCTATTATTTAGGAATTTCCTCCAAAATGATTACGCAATTCCCAAGGTTGATCATTTGATTACATGCAACACATGTACACTCAAGGCTAGTCTATAACTGATGTTCCACTACCTTGGAATCTCCACCACAACTAGGGAACTAGAATTCTCTACATGCACTAGATATTTTAGGTTGATTGATGAGTTAACTAGATGATCACTGAGTTAGACTGAATTCTCACTTCACAACTGACCTTCCACTAGTTCCTCCAACAAATAGAACTAGTTTAACATAAAACAACCCTAAATAACTAACCTTGATTGCTACAAATTAGCAATCACACATGCTTAACTAAACCCCAATTCCTCTAACTCAAATTTATCCAGTAAACTAAGTGACACAATCCATGTCATACAAGTTAACTGCATCTAAGTTTTTTGTTGATGTGGAAATTCAAATTTTCTCAATTTGACCAAGGAAAAATCAAATTGAGACTCTCTTGCTGCATTTTTCAACACTTCCTCTCAACAAGAAACATATTATCAACTACCCCTATCCTACACCTATGGAACTCAAACTTCCCTCTTGACTAAGCTTTTGTCAAAATGTCAGCATTTTGTTCCTCTGTCAGAATATATTGTAGCAACATTATCCGCCTCTACACACAGTCCCACAAATGGTGATACCGAATATCTATATGCTTGGATCGATCGTGAAATACAAGATTCTCGAAGAGCTTGATGTAATTATGATTATCACAATAGATCACAATTGGATCTATCATCTGACCAAACAGTCCCACAAGTATATTTATCATCCAGATCGCTTCACATGTTGCTTGACTTGCAACCATGTATTTTTCTTTTGTGTTGATGGTGCTATACCCGCCAACATGTCAGGGATTACCATGGTAAGAAGTCCCAACTAGACCTTAGACTATTTGGAGTAGGAGTCCCAACAATGGGTAGTAAAGTAGTGCCTTTATTGTGGTAGCGTCCAGAGGTAAGTATGATAACTTTGTCGGAAGCAAGTGTGTGACCTTGCAGAGAGTCAAGTGAGATGCATGGAGGTTCTAACACATAGAGGGGAAAAGGAAGTGTGTCCCTTAGAAGCCTGTAATAGTACGTAGTATGAAAGGAACACATCAGTGGAATGACATCATAGGCTGGAAGCAGAATAGTCCACAATCCAAAGTGATGGGTTAATACAACAACACGTCTTCAACACGATTCATACAATTGCATACAAAAGAGTTCATACACAAATGCGTAAGTTAAATAACATACATTTCTAAGGTAACCAAAATATTTGAACTACAATAAAAACATATGCATGAAAACATGTTGGCTCAGTTATATTATTAAGTGAAATTTCCATCCATACATACACCACTGACAACCACTAGCCCCAATAGTGGAACATTACAGTGAACATTGCCTACTCCTCCAAAGAGATGTACTCGCTCTACACTGTGGACAAGCCAAGGCTCATCACAATACTCTCCAAGCCTTCTCTAAGCAATGCCTAGCTAAAATCTTGGCTCCCAAAAGCCCTTTCTATGAGTTATGAGGTTCTATGTATAATAAACGGTGGGGTGACCCTTGACATTCCCCTTTATGACTCTTCGACTACCCTCATGACTATTCAACTTCTTTACAAATAACTCTTTACATTACACAATGATTGTTCACATTCCACTAATGACACTTAGAATTTCACTTAAAACATATTTACAAATAATATACATTTTCCATATGTACTCATGTGAGATAAAATAGGCTAGAGACAACCTAACAAGACACAACACTATGACTCGGAAGGTTGGGGCAAGACCAACTAGACAACCTCCACTTGATGATTCTTGGTCATGTACCAATGCCAAGCTTGGTACTATGTTATGATGTCCCCAAACTGCTTGATGTTGTCTTTCTAGTAGCGGACTCTTTCCTCCATAGCATCTGGGTATATGGTCTTGGAACTTGTGTCCAACTCATCTTGAAGCATGTGCAACATGATGCTGGCCATAATCGGACCACCGATGTACTTTTGCATGTTTTGTATGATGAACTCCAAGTCAACCCTGGTTCCCTCTCGCCTTAGTTGCTCCATGTACTTGTCGACCTCCAACTGGACTTGGTTCTTATGCTTAGCTTTGGTGAGGGAACCTGCATCTATTCACTCTCTTCCTTAGCTACTAGCTGTTCGAGCTCATAAACCTGTATTGGCATTATTTTCTCTGTCATTGTACCTTGCCTTTATTCTTATTCCTACTTTTTTTTTTCTCTTCTTGTTCTTTCCTCCTCAATTCTCGTCTTTACTTCAATTGTTGTTCTACCCGCTGCGGTCTCAGTTCTGCTACCTACAAGCTCTGCTTTTATTTCTGCCTCCACTCTGTTGTCTGTGTCCTCTGCTTCCTTTTTCTTTTGTTGTCAAAGCTTCCTGCATGAAGATTGAATCTGCTTTCACCATACAACTTTGTTCTCCCTTTATTATGTCAAGAATTTCCTCTTTCCTTGATCCTGTATTGGATTATTACCTTCTAATACTACTGCTAGTCTTGCTGCCATGTTAGTGTTGATTCCATTTTCGTAAACAATTGGGCATCTGCATATATTGGAAAGTAAATTGGTGCTTACTCAACTGCATCCCGAGTAATTCTTTTAGTGGTCACTCTTGAAAAAACTCTCTTTGGTGTCGTGGTATAATGATTGGTGGAGAGAAGTGCTTCATGAGTGTGGTACCTATGGGACAGAAAGGACACTCATGGCAAGCAAACATTAGTTGTTACAAATATAACTTCACAGCATGATCAAGCAACAACTAGGGCATTTGTTGAGAGGAATTGTTCAATTTTGACTGACAGGGGTGACTGACAAACTGTAGGCACTGCACACTATGCAATCCCAGAAGTCAGTGTGGAAGCTTGATGATTGGAACTGTGTAATGCATTGTTCAGCTTGGGTCACGACCTGGGAGAGACTACGCATTGCATAGTCTTAGTGACCAAGTTGGGAGACTGGCTCCTGGAACTGCGCAGTGCGTAGTTGGAACCAACCCTACACAATTCTAGAAGCCAAGGCACAGGCCTTGAGCTCCCAGATTGTGCAGTGCATGTAGTGAATTGTGAGATCTGGGTAGGGGGAGCCTAGATTTATCCATGGGGAGTGTGAAAACAAGTAGATTTGAAGGATGATGTAAGGATGAGTGTAAATCTAACTAGGTGTATATGTATGCATGTATAATAAGTGCAGCAATGGATCAAACTGAAGGAACAGGAGGCATGTGAATGGATTCACCCCACGATGACCATTGGTGAAAAAATAGAAAACTCATGCAACACTTGGGGAAGGAAACATATAACTTGAAATAACACTTCTACAAGATAAAGGAAGTTAAAACTATATTGGTCATTCAATAAAATGAGTGAAGCAACACTCTCACAAGCTAAACAAACAAAAGCGACAGAAAGAGCATAAAAAGGTGATAAAAGCAAAACTCACCCCAAAAAAGTGATGACAATGCTTTGAAGGCTCCTTGATCTCCTAAGGAAGCTAGATCTTGATGATCAAATGTATAAGTGAGATCTAGAGAATTCCATCACATAGAATTAGGCAACATGGAATTCATGATGCATATGCTTGAGATCAAGGACAACAACAACACTTCGCAGAAACTTCTAAAGAGTGCAATGTGTCATGATTAGGAAACTAATAATGGATCCCTACTTTCGAGGGATGCCATCTTCCCTTTAGTTTCTTGCTTTTCAGGAAAAATTCCATGCATTACCTGGAAATATTGCATAGTTCTGGGAAGGACTAAGAAACTCTCTTAGTCATGCACTGAGCAGTCTTTTGAGCACAGTAGATTCTATGCAATTTCTAGTCTGAGTGGCTCTGGGCTGCCTCTTAGGCTCTGCACAATTTCCTAGTTGACGATAGGTTCTCAGCTAGCTCTGCTCAATTCTGGAGCTGAAGGCTCACTTGCTGACTTGGACTACACAATTCCTGAGAGGAAGGCTAGTTGCCCTCAAGGATTGTGCAGTTCATTAAGGCAAGCTCAGAACCAGGCTGAAACCAAGTCAAGAGATCGACTTGTGGGTTAGACATTAAACAAAGTGAGAAAACACAAGCCAAAATGCAGAATATAATCTCAATGAAAGCACAAGTACCTGAGTCAATGCGAGATAAGCTACTAGGATTTAGTAGGGAGGCTCCTAAATGAAGCTTAAGAAAAATTTTGGAGGGTGGTTGTAGCCACTACAACATTCTGCTAAGATGAGCACCATCGATCTTTGCTTCCTACTTTACAGGAAACTATTGCGGACCCAACACTAAAAACTCCACTTTATGTACTCTTCTGGTCTAATGGACTCCCCACCTAATCTACATCTATGAAGCCACACAACTTGACTCCCTTTATCCATTTGTACCATAGTCCAAACTGGGTAGTACCTCTGAGGTACTAGAAGATATGTTTAGTTTCCTCCAAAATAATTTGGTTGACCTAACCATAGCTTGGCTCAGTTGGTTAACTGCATAGCATATATCTGGTCGTGTGTTCACAAGATACATCAGTGAACCCATTAGATGCTGATAAATGGTAGCATCCACTTCCTCATCTGATGTGGCATCCTCCTTCCTCTAGTTGGTCGTTAGAGGTGTCTCCATTGGTTTACAACTCTTTGTGCATAATCTAAATAGTATCTCATTTGCATACTTGCCTTGAGACACAAATAATTCCCCATTTCCATGCCATACTTCCAACCTGGGGAAGTAGTGCACCAGACCCATATCCTTCATTTCAAATTCCCTTGCAAGGTATGATCAAATTCTCATCACCAGTTAAAATTTAATCATCAACATATTAGACAGTGATAAGCTTTACCAAGATACGATAGAGGTTAACATCAACTTCACTTTTGGTGAAGTCCAAACTAGTGAGATAATTGTTGATCCTAGTGTACCAAGCACAAGGGGCTTGTTTAAGACCGTACAACGGTCACTTGAGTCTACACACATGAGATTCTTGACCAAATGTCTAAAAAAATTCTTGTTTCTCGATGTACACCTCCTCCTCAATAACCCCATTGAAAAATATTGTTTTTACATCAATCTAGTGGATATTCCACCCCATCTGCACAACCAATGCAAGAATTGATCTAATGGATGAGTACCTTGCTACAGGAGAAAAGGTATCCTCATAGTCAGTTCCCTCAAATTGAGAGAATCCTTTGGCCACGATTTTGAGCTTATACTTATCTATGCTTCCGTATACTACATGCTTAACCTTGAAGATCCATCTCAAACCCACAACTAATTTATCTTTCGGTCTTGGGACCACTTCCCAAACACTGTTCTTTACAATGGATTTGTATTCCTCCACCATTGCACAACCCATATAGGTGTCTCTACTACTTCCTCGAAATAGGATGGCTCAGTCTCTACAAGATCAGTCATTAGAGCCATGTAGCTAGTGTACCTCCCAGGTGACCTCCTTTTCCTGTGCAAATTTGAAGGAGATCCCACATTCTCCCTCACATCCTGCACAAGTCTATTAGCTTCCCTGGCTCTTTTCCTACATTCTCTAGATGGTTATGCTTTATTAGATGTCTCTGCTCTCTGCTCCTCAATTTATGGCTACTCCACAACTTCCTGAGGCTCCTCCTTTGGAGCTAAAATCTCCTCTGGTGGGATCTAAATATCTCTCTCAAGAGAGCACCACGTCGCTTTCTCCTCAGCAAAATTTACATCCCTTCACACAACTATCATTATAAGGGAAGGTGAGTACACATGGTAGTCGTGAGGAGTTTCTGTGTAGCCCAAAAATATCTCCAACTCTGATGTTGGCTCAAGCTTCTTCCTTGATTCTTTGGAGACATGGCAATAAACAAAGGCCCCAAAATTCTAAAGTGAGACACATTTGACTTTCTCCCTGAGAAAGCCTCCTTGGGTGTAATCATACCAAGAATTCGATGAGGACTCCGATTCTACAAGTAGACTATTGTGTTACATGCCTCTACCCACAAATATAGTTGTAGGCCTTGGTCATGTAACATAGCCCTTGCAACCCCACAATGATATGGTTCTTTCTCTCAAATGCCCCATTTTTATATGGATTGTGGGGTGTTTTCAACTCTCTTCAAATTCCTTCTTTCACACAAATTTTTTTGAATTCATTTGAAACATATTCACCTCCATTATCGCTCCTAAGAGCCTTCACCTTCTTACCGGTTTCTTTCTCAACCAGTGACTTGAATTCTACAAACTTGGAGAATGTCTCGTCCTTCTTTTGCATGAAGAAGATCCAACACTTCCTTGAGAAGTCATCAATAAAAATGACAAAATATTTGTGTCTAGCAATAGAGGCTATCAAGAAAGGTCCACAAACATCAAAGTGGATCCTTTCCAAGATTGCATGTTCTTTGTTGTCCCAATCATGGAATGTAGATTTTTCATACTTCCCCAAGGTACATCCTTTGCATACATCCTGCTGCTCAAGTGTTCCTTTAGGGAGGAAAATGGTTATTTGTTGCATAATCTTCAAGGCACCATGATGCAAATGACCAAGTCTTTTAAGCCAAAGTTCATCGACATTGCGACTCTGCACTTTCTCCTCCTTACTTCTTAATGCAACACAATCATCCACATCTAGCTTATACAGGTTCTTCACATGAACCCTGATTTGCTTCACCTATCCCATGGCTATGTGTCTTAGGAATTCTTTCCCTTTTCTAAAGATCACATCATAACCACAACCTTCCAAAATTGCAACAAAGATGAGATTTTTCTTTAAGCCTAGAACAAACATGAAATCCTTGAGTCTTAGAGGGGAGCTCGACTCCCTATGAAAGGTGATTGTACCAATCCCGATTGTGTTGTACCTTCCATCATCCCCCAACTCAATATGCATCTAGAGGTCTTTCTCCTCTAGGCCACTGAAAAAATATCTACACCCTGTCATGTGGAATGAGGCACCAGAGTCTAAGTACCACACACTCCCCATCACTGTGTTGGCCATGCATATGATAAGGGTGAAGTTAAGCTCGAACTGTGAAGCCAAAGTTTCACGTACTGCTCCTCCTAAGGTCTTCTTGCTTGACTTTTTGTGTTGACACTTTGTGGCATAGTACCCAAATTCATGAGAATTGAAGCATTTAGTTTTGGACAAATCTTTCTTCTTGCCCCCCAGACAGATTCTAGTTTGGTTTGAGATTTCTTCCCCTTTCCAACCAATGCAAAGTTTTCTTCATCCTCGCCCTTGGATGAAGTCCCATCCTTGGTATTCCGCCTTATTTCCTCTTATACCAAATTAGACCATAAGCATCCCCAGTTCAATAGTTTCTCCCTCCCATTTAGTGAATCTTGGTAGCTATGCCAGCTCTTGGGAAGGCCTAAAAGGGCTAGGCTTACCAAGTCATCTTCTACAACATTAACACCAACCCCACCAAGTTTATCACGAACTTGTGTGAACCTACTCAAATACTGCGGAATAATGTCATTCTTCTGCATCTTGATATTTTGAAGTTTATCCTTGAGCACTAGTTTCTTGTGGTTGCTACTATTTTGGAAGAGATCTGTGAGTGCCTGCCACATTGCGTAAGGATTTTCTTTCTCATGGATATTTGAGACAGTGTGGTCTCACACTCCCTCCAATCTTATTCTCCTCACCTTGGCTACATCTTTCTTCCATTGGGCTAGGTTATGTGCATCAGATGCTTGTGGTTTTGCTATATTTGTCTTGACATATTATAGCAATCCATTGTCATCCAACACCGCCTCCATGTAATCCTTCCATACAATGAAATTAGCACTGCCTTCCAAGGCATAATCTAGTCTTAGCCCATTGAAGGCCATCTTCCTAAATCTGAAGATATCTTGCTACACTGAATTTCAAATTCGAACCCCCTGAGAAACAACTTTGAAATTCCTATTCTACTGCGAATCTTGCTCCGATACCATGTAGAAATTATTGTGTAGATTTGCAACTTCTCATGAAGTTTTAATCAAAATCACAAGACACAAACCTACTCTACTACTATGTGGAATTCAATTCACAATTTATAACATCAATCACAAACATGCACATAGTATTTTTCCAGGGGAAAGCAATCTGTTAAAAACCCCTATTCCTACTTGGCATTAATCTAAAGAATAGAGATGTATTACAATTCCTAGCTCAATCTGAGCTCAACCTGCAAGTGATTAACCTCTCTCTCTCACTAAGAAGTTGTGATCTAGACTTACTCAATTTTTGTATTTGCTTGAGCCCCTATTTCCTTACGCAATTCTTGAGGAAATTAGACCCCTATTATTTAGGGATTTCTTCCAAATTGATTGCATAATTCCCAAGGTTGATCATTTGACTGTATGCAACACATGTACACTTAAGACTAGTCTATAACTGATGTTCCATTCCCTTGGAATCTCCACCACAGCTAGGGAACTCAAATTCTCTGCATGCACTAGCTATTTTGGGCTAATTGATCAATTAACTGGATGATCATCGAGTTAGACTGAAGTCTCACTACACAATTGATCTTCCACTAGTTCCTCCAACAATTAGAACTAGTTTAACTAAAAAAATCTTGAAATAACTTACCTTGATTGCTACAAAGTAGCAATCACACATGCTTAATTGCACTCCAACTCCTCTAACTCTAATTTATTGAGTAAACTTAGTGACATAAGCCATGTCACACAAGTTAATTGCATCCAAGTTGTCTGCTGATGTGCAAATTCAATTTTTCTCAATTTGACTAAGGCAAAATCAAATTGAGACTTTCTTGCTGCATTTTTCAATACAGAGAAGGAAGACCACCTAATGTTGTCTCCCCAGAACCTCAGAGGAAGGACTGGCTTCTGAGTAACACCCTCCCAAGAGAAGAAACAAGCCCAGAAGACCAAATATTGATGAAATTCACAAAACAAAGTGCAATTGTAACATAATGGAGGCCACTTGCTTACCTTCTCAAGCGCGGTTTCTTTGCCCAAAGCAAAGCTCTGTCCTTTGAAAATGCCACAAACAAGGTTTAATTAAGGCATCCATGGATACCCCAATGGCCCTCTGTCCAACCTGTACCTAGACATGCACTATTGAATTGAAACACATGGTGCCTTAAAAACACCAGAACCCCGATCACTCTTGGTTGAAAATGATTACTTTCACAATCGCAAATAAAACCATAGAACTAATGAAACCCACTTGCCTAGGCAACCTACCAGAGGACTGCGGGGCTAAAAACCATTGCTCACGTTGTCCGGTAATCCACATAGCTAGAGAATACACTATAAGCACTGTAATAGGCAGGAGTATCTAACTTACCTAAGAGGTGCCTTTAACCCCTTCACTTATGGCTGCCGCGTCACTATGCTTGGGTCTCGAGGTTGGCCTCTCACTCTCTGAGCCAAAGCCAAGAGCCTGAGTACCAGAAGGAACCAACTCCTCTGCATGAGCCGAACTAGGGTCCCATATTACTGTTTGATCCACTACTGCACGCATAACGACTTCATAAGGCCAGAGTGCAACCAAAGTTGTTTTTCTCCACTAGTTGAGACCCGAGCTTGACTCTCCACAAGGGCCCCATATGAACCACGTAGGTAATGTTGTCCAAAATCCAAACTTTCATCTCCTAGTCGCTGCTTCTACTCACAAATGCCATCGCTAGTGGAATAATAACCCAAGTTATTTCAAGAACCTTCACCTACATGCCACCATGCCCTTTATACTCTACACATTTATCCTTTATTGTTATTCGCATACATGCCACCATGCCCTTTATACTCTACACATTTATCCTTTATTGTTATTCGCATGGGTGGGCGATAAATGCCCTGCTTCGTCATACTTTCCAAGTCCTTCACTCCCATTAAAAATTAATAATACAGTGTTAATTTTGAATAAAATTATAATTCTTTTCCAATATATATATTTTTTATATATAAATTTTTTGATATCTAAAATTTCGTAAGATACTTTAAATTAGGTAGATTTCACATCTCAAAAGTACAATTCCAACATATCCTACCAAATATCTAAAAATTCAAAAAATTAAAGTATCATTTCGGTCAAAAATTTCGGCGAATGCCAAATTTCAATGCTAATCGTTACATCCAAGAATAGGACACAATGTTGCCTTGTCTATATGGTTGCAAAATTCGAAGTTTATGTAACCACCGACACGGCGAATAAAATAAAATAAAATCGAGTCAAATAAAATCGCTGTCAAACCCGTGCGTGTCAAAGACACTAATGCCGCCTTTTATGGGTCCAAGTCAAGTTGCTGAATCATATTGCTGGCCATTTATAGGTAAACGCCATGTTACTTGTTACCATCGTTCAACTACTGTTATTGTCTTATTCGAACCCTGGGTCATCACCCTTATTTATTTCTCTACCTTTTCTGGTCTATCACCCTTATTTATTTCTCTACTATTTTTTTACCACCGTTATAGTTTTTTTGGACTTTATGATCCAAAAATTTGAAATGAAATCTTATTGGTTTTTTAATTGTAAATATGGATTCAGCAATTAATCCACGCACTTCGGTCCTGCGCACGCGCGCTTCTTGATCTAGTGGGCCCACCTGTCAGACCAATTGGTGAAACGACAGTCGTGATGAGAAGTGGGATAACGTACTTGATTGTCGCTGGCGGAGAAAATAGATGAGGCCAGTGGCCACTGAGAGAAAATGAAATGTAATATCAGACGCTCATCTTTTAATGGAATCTTTGGAAATTCCACAAAATCGATAACCCTGTTTAAATTGTCTTTAGCATTCAAAACGGTGTAAATCATGATGAACGTGTTTGACCAATTAAAATATTGGGCATTGTGGTCGTTATATTCAACTTTGGAATATATGACCACCTCCCATCCCACATGACAAGAAGACTGTTTCTAATTCGGTAATTTTGGTGAAGAACTTTGAATGTATGGGTCACTCTGGAAAATTCAGACGAATCAAATTCAGGAAATAGAAAAATAGAAATCTGATTACAGCTTGTTACGGACATGGGTTTTCTAGGACCTACAGACAAAGGCCAGTTTCAAGTCCAGAAACTGCCATGGCTACTAATCAAAAGGTGCAAATGTTAATTTCACAAATCAGGCGACAACTCCCCTCGGAAAAGAGGGCAAATGCGCTAACCAAGGATTTCGATTCTGACTGTTTGCCATCATTCCTGTAACTGTAACGGGATCGCTAATCTTGTTCCTGAAAGTTAGGTAGCAAATTAGGCGTCTAATTTCGGATCGATCAAATGTCCATGGACTGGGAGTAAAAGTTCCGCCGAGGCTGATAGGTTGCTGGGATGTGGACGGGGGCCACGCGGAAAGAGATGTCATAGATCCCTATCAGTCTATGATCCGTGGGTTTGACCGGGCATTGGTTGGTTCATCCGCCTATAACTCTTGCAGACTGGTCCTCATCCTTCTCGGACCCGTGTCTTCAATGCTATAACCCCGGCCTTCGCGTTCGAGGATGTAAAAGAGACTGGAAAAAAGGAATCTATAGGAATTCTGCGTTTGTATTCACTTTGTTGTAAAAATATTGTATTTCTGCACTGAATTGAGAAGCAGACACCGATGTTCTTTTGATTTTTTTTCAAAAGTGGAAACGATTTTTATTTAGAGATGGGCACCGGATGGAGAAGGGCTCGAAACGCCTTAGGCCTTAGCGTCTGTGCCTCTTTCCCTCCCGAACTCGATGATTTGGATTCGAGAGGTCCAAGGTTCGAAATCGGAAGCCGCCGGAGTTCCGGCGTTCAAATTCAAGAAAATCACGCCGAAAGTGCTCGCAGGCAGCCTGCTTCAAGCCCCGGAGCGAATCGTCAGCCTGTCGACAACGGCTCGAGATCGGATACCCAAAGTCCGCGGTTACGTAACACGGAAACCGCCGTGTCGGGCGAAACGGTGTCGAAGAACTCGATTCCCTTGTCGCCGCGACTGAATTTGTTTCGCAACGGTAATCGGACGCCGAAAGTAAGTTTTCGAAAAGAAATTATTCCGTAGAGTAGTAATCGGATTCGATCTCTGGTCTGATGCTGCTAGAGGGCGGCCAAAGAGATATTTTTCTGAACTTCCGTCTCGTAGCTATCCGATTCGATCTTCGGTTCTGTGATGCTTGAATGTTGTTCAAGACTTTAAATGATGACTGAAAATCGTGAAAGTAGCCCTATCTTCTGTTCTTTGATGTAAGATTAGAGTTTAAAGCTTTAAATGATGGAAGAACTGTGAAAATGTTCCTTTCTCTCCTGTAACGCTTAAATGTTACTATACGCTTTAAATGATAAATGAAATTGTGTGTTTAGATTGTAAAGTTTCCATCATATAGGTGAAACTTTAATTTTCAAAATATTTCCAAACGGATTTAAGAACAATGAAGAAAGACAGTTTGAGTGCTGTTTATCCTATGGTGTGTGGATTGGATAAAAGGCAGATCATTTGTGCGCGGCATTACAGAGTAGCCATGAATGATGATAATTTATTCGTCGATCTTTTTGTTTTGTAGGGCTGTTGTGCAATATGCTTGGAGGCGATGAAACCCGGCTATGGACATGCGATCTTTACAGCGGAATGTTCTCATTCTTTTCATTTTCCGTGCATTACCTCAAATGTCCGTCACGGCAACCTGATCTGTCCCGTTTGCCGAGCAAAATGGAAAGAAGTGCCGTGGCAGGTTCCAGTAAAGAAAGCTGAGAGTAATACCGCTGCGACTACGCCGATAGTTAGAAATGGAAACCTGCAGGATCAAAGACGGCACAATATTGTTAGAGACCAAGAGGCCCCTTTGAGAACTGCAGAAGATGAGCAAAGAAGAATGGATCCGGTGCTGAGAATCCTAAACGATTCCATCGCAAGCTTTAGAGATCCTCGTGAAAACTTTTCTCAAGAACCGGCAGTGTACGATGATGACGAGCCGCTGGATTCGAACTTGCGACCGGGTGAAAGGCAGAAGAGCCTAGAGGCCGATGACGGTCAAGCCTTCGAATTCAAGGGTTTCGTTGTCGATTCTGAAGGAACAAGCGATCGAACAGCTGGAAATGTAAGGAAAATGCGATTAGCATTGGATCCCGAGAGCGAAGTCGTTGTGGCCAGTGAAGCTTCCGAGAATTTCACAGTGCTGGTGCACGTGAAGGCACCGTCGGCCAGTGAAGCTTCCGAGAAACAAAATTACGAGAACTGCGAGGGAAATATGGTTATAGATTCAGTCTGCCGTGCGCCAATCGATCTTGTTACGGTGCTCGACGTTAGCGGAAGCATGTCGGGAATGAAGTTGGCGCTCTTGAAACGGGCCATGGCTTTTGTCATATCAAATCTGAGCCCAATGGACCGGTTATCCGTCGTTGTATTCTCGTCGACGGCAAAGCGAGTTTTTCCATTGAAGCGCATGTCTTCAGACGGCCAGCTAGAAGCGAACCTCCTAGTCGAGCGACTGTTCTGCACGGGGGGTACGAATATCGCCGAGGGTTTGAAGAAAGGCGCGAAGGTGCTCGAAGATCGTCGCGAACGGAATCCTGTGGCGAGCATCATGTTGCTTTCGGATGGCCAGGACACTTACAGTCTCAGTTCTCGCGGGACTATTTTGTTTCCCGGCGATGAAAGGAGCGCCAGACAAAGCATGCGTCATGGCCACGCTCAAATTCCCGTCCATGCTTTCGGCTTCGGAGTCGACCACGATGCGGCCACGATGCACAACATTTCTGAAGAGTCCGGGGGCACGTTTTCATTCATTCAGACCGAAAGTCTCGTGCAAGACGCCTTCGCTCAGTGTATTGGTGGCCTGCTCAGCGTCGTTGTGCAGGACGTCAGGATAACAGTTTCGGCTTGCGAAGGAACGAAGCTGAAAAGCTTCCATGCCGGAAGCTACGAAACCTGTGTTGCTGAGGACGGAAGCCACGGGACGGTAGATCTCGGTGATCTCTACGCCGAAGAAGATAGATACATCCTAGTGGATCTCAAATTGCCAGCCGTAAAATCTGCATCAAACCTTGTGAATTTAATCTCGGTCCGTTGCTTCCATAAAGAACCTGTTTCTCAGCAAGATTTCAATTCAATAGAACAGTATCTTTCAATTTTGCGTCCGGAGAGCACGGACGGAGCTCCGGTTGCTCTAAATTTGCAAGTGGAGAAGCAAAGGATCCGTCTCAGAACGGCTCAAGCCATAGCTGAAGCCAGAGCGCTTGCCGATCAGGGCGAGATGTCGTCTGCACAGAGGGTTCTCCAGAATGCCAAAATGGAATTGAAACAGATTCGAACCGGCCACCACTCGCTTTCCCTTGCACTGGAAACGGAAATTACAGAAATTCTAGCGAGGATGATGACCAAGCAAACCTACGAGCGGTCCGGGCGGGCGTTTGTACTTTCTGCTCAGAGCTCCCATTTTCGACAGAGAGCCACCACACGCGGCGAAAGCTTTGAGAATTACAGCAGGGAATACCAGACGCCATCCATGGCGGACATGGTTATGCGTTCCCAAACTTTCTCAGCAACGGCATCATTTAACTCTACTTCCAATTCTACCGCGAGTTCGAGTTCGAGTTCAATCAATGCTCGGTGAACGTCTCAGAAACTCGCTTAAATCGATATACAGAGGAAATCATGTGCCAGGTTAACAATCCGAATGGTGGATTCTGAGGTATAAAATTTAAATGATACTTGTGATGACATTTCTTTACAAGTGCCAATTAAATTTTTGAAGACCTAAAACAGTCAAATAAGCAATAATATGGTAGTAAGAATTTTTTATTGCTTCTTCACATCTGAAATTCAGAGACCCTAGACGTTTAGTTTCTCATCAAACTGTAGAGAAATTGAATTTGTTTTTCATTTCTGAAAGCTGTTGATAGAAATTTAAATTTATGCTTTTCTTTGAGCTTGTGTGATGAAATGGTGTTCATTAATCCGCTTATTTTGAATTAACGCTGGTAATCATTTTCATTCTCATATGGAAAAGTCTTCTAGTATTAATACCTTAAATAAGATGCTATTATGTAACATGAAAACTGCGACTGTGCGAGGGCGATTCTCGATGGATGCAGCTTTTCGAAATAAATGCTTCTCCATGTGAAGGATATTCAAAGATCCGCCATGGAACCTTAATTTAACTTCCTGTTCAGAGCTTTGTGCTCTTTTCAATCTGAATCTTGGCATGATCTGAAGTAGATTATTCAACCAACAATCGTATTCAAAGTTTGGCCATGTAATCTTTAATTTAACATATTTTTCAGAGCTTTGCGCTCTTTTGAATCTTGGGATGATGTGAATGAGATCATTCAACTAATCTCAGGTTTTGGAAGATAATTTTCTCGACCTGCAACCAAACCAGGTGCAGTCGTTATTGAGAAATTGTAAAATGTTCCGTCGAAAAGAAATGGGCTAGAAATTTGTAATCAATATTTGAGAAGCGCAGCTGGATAAGAATCATAAAAAGGAGTGATGCAAAGACGACCCCCATAACTACCGTCTGAAAAAAAGATGGTTATTGAAGTACATAAACCACACTCTCATCTGATCTGATTTGATCTGAATTTGAGCTATTTTAACTTGAAAGTGGGTGAAGCCGGTATGATTTTTATTTAAATTTCTCTCTCATTTTATCTGAATTTGACTGGTTTAAACGTGAAAGTTGGTATGATTTGATTTAAACTTAAAGTTGGTGCAAGTTGGTATGATTTGATTTAAACTTAAAGTTGGTGTGTTCTTCATTCAAATTTACTAGTCTCAAGTGCATGTGTGGGCACAATTTTCAATGACCTTAAAAGATGAAGATAGCTGCAGCCCACAAGTATTGAAGTGTATTGAAGTGTCTATCCAATGGTTGATATGCGGGTATTATTTTATTGATAAAATTAATAATTATAATATATATAATATATATATATATATTAATTAATTAATTAATTAATTAATTAATGTAAAATTTATATTATCAAAATTTTATGAACCATACTAGTTGGTTCGAAATGCGAAATGCGTCGACTATGATTTTCTTCTTTCAATTGTTATGGATCACAGAATCCTCAATTCAACCAATGATTCATTTTGACACTAAACTCTAATAATAATTTATCAACGATGTAATTCTTACCAAAATTTTTTAGTACTTTTCAGGTTATGCCTTGTATTAGAAACACTGAAAAGGGGAATCTATACGTATTATGCTATTTAAAAAATTGATATTTTTGCATTGAATTGAGAAGCAACTAATGATAGCCTATAGGCTTCAATGAAGGCCTATCCTGCGTAGGCAAAGGCTATCCAACCTGCCATAGTGCATTAAATGCCCTGGTACATGCATGCTCTATAACAAAATAACACACCGCCTTTGGTGGCTACATAAATTAAAAATAAAGACTATTTGCTATTTTGTTATAGAGCATGCATATACCAGGGCATTTAATGCCCTATGGCAAGCTGGTTAGCTCTTGCTATCATGCTGTTATTTTTCAATTTGTAATCTAAATTGGAAAAACGCCCACCTACAATGTAAAAACTAAATTTGAATTTTCAATGTACTCAACAATGATCCTTGGTAGTTGACACACAATAACTAGACGGGAACGGAGATAGCTGCATGAATTTAAATATGAATTAAATAATATTGTAAGTGGTCGGTGTGAATTGCCATTTGCGTTATTATTTGCTTTCATGGTTGTCGTGTACTATTTTCACTAAATTAATCCAATATCTATCTAGTAGGTGGCGATAGTGATAATTTATGATTATGGTAATCCAATATCTATCTAGTAGGCGGCGATAGTGATAATTTATGATTATGGTCTTCAGATTGAGGAGTAGGCTATAGTGATAATTTATGATTATGACTTCTCACTAGTAGAGGGAGATGTTTTTATAATAGGGACTCAATCTGTGGAGATGAACCCATGACTTTTCAATAGTAAAGGGAGATGCTTTTATAATAAGGACTCAACTTGTTGAGATGAACTCATGAGAGTCCAAGGAGATGCTTTTATAATAGGGACTCAATTTGTTGAAAAAGTTGAGAATTGAACCACAACTTCTCAATAATTAAATTGCTTTAAACAATATGGACTCAACCAATTGAATTAACCATTTGAACTTGGTTCTTAGTAATAATATATATATATATATATATATATATATATATATATATATATATATATATAATATATATATATATATATATATATATATATATAAAGTATTCTCATTTTTGTATTTTACTAAAATTTTGATTTAATCTCTATGACATAAGTAGTGGGGTTTATATATATCTCAAAAGTAATTATGACATTTTTGTTTAAATTTAATTAAAAAATGTTATAAAATTAACTTAAAATAAAATATTTTGATTGTGAAATGAGTTATGGTTTTTGGGCATGTGATATTGATAAGCCACATGTTGTAAGGAAGCTTATTTACAAGTTAATAATATCGAGGGTAAAGTAGGGTGAATATCCATGATTGGATTGTAAGTTTATTGTAGGTATTAAGCTTTTATGACATCTTTTTATAGAAAAAGTATTTTCATTTTTTATTTTATTAAAACCTTGATTTAATCTCTATCATATAAATAGTGAGGTTTATATCTATCTTAAAAGTAATTATAACATTTTGTTTTAAATTTAATTAAAAAAGTTATAAAATTAATTTAAAATAAAAGATTTAATAAAAGATTTTGATTATGAAATGAAGTTATGGTTTTTGGGCATGTGATATTGACAAGTCAAGTATTGTAACAAAAGCTTATTTACAAGTTAATAATATCCATGGTAAAGTCGGATGAATCTCCATGATTGGATTGTAAGTTTATTGTAAATATTAAACTTATATATGTTTATTAATTAAATTTAATTATAATTATATAATCATAATTTTAATTCATATGGTAAAATGAATATTAATTTATAACCACTGATTATATGTTATATATTTTAATGTGTATTGACATTCTTTCCATAAAAATGACATTAGAATTATTGTATGTGTGGTTCATCATTAAGACTAAGATGTAAACTTTGATTTTGGCAAGAGTTAAATAATGAAAATAAAGCAGAAAGAATAAAATGACCACATCATAAATAAAAATTATTATTATAAATTATTCACATATTATTTCAACTCATGTTCAAAAATATATTAATTACTAAATAAAAATTGATTCAAATAAATATAAAAATAAAAATAAAATAAATCAAGAAATGAAAATGGTTCTTCCATTAAAAAAGATGTAGGCTCTAATTTTGTCAACAAAATTAAATAATGAAAATAACTAGAAAATAAAATAACCATATCATAAATAAAAATTATTTGAGTTTTAAGAAATATTTTCGGAAAAATCACATTAGAAAATTTTTGTGACGTGTTTCGAACCAACTAGTGTTCATCATCAGGACAAGTTGAAAACATCAGATCATGGCTACATGTTAAATAGGGATGCCAGATCTTCCAATGGTTAGGTTTGACTGAAAAATGGCTATATTAGACTGGATTAGACCAATGCCATAATTGATTAAGAAACAGCTAGATTAGGTAGGTTAAAATTATTTAATTATAATAATATTATCAATGAATTAGAGTAAAAATATTAATATTTTATAATGCCATTTAATATATTCTTGGTTTATTTAATAAGTTTTATAAAAATATTATACTACATCTTATTAAATCATTATCATAACATTATAATAGTGGTAGTATTTTCATCATTATAAATTTTTAACCAAAACCTACTACTCAAATCTAAATATTAATCTTATAATGGTTAATATTAACCCCTTATAGTTAGTTATAACAAGGGTAATCTTAATTATAATGATGTTAATAATGTATATTATTAATATTTATTTAATACGAATCATAGATGCTTTAATATAATGATACAAAGTATAATTATAATATTATCATAGTAATAAACTTACTATTATAATTATAAATAGTAATCTTGTAATATTAACCCATTTAGTTAGTTATGACAATGGTAATTTTAATAATATT
>APFE030949543.1:0-14842 GCA_000404065.3 Pinus taeda | reverse complement strand
TAAATACTATTAAAACAAGCTTTTCAAGAAAAGACGGATGGAGATCTATTTGTCTATCGACCAAGCTTATGCTTGGAAGTAAATTTTATCTATGCAAAGTTAATTTATATGAAAATGCACCAGAAGATGAGATGAAGTTAGACTCGAGAATGGGAACACACTTATGCCGCAAAAGCCCTCAATTACCCATATGAAATGCTCGCCTTTTTTTAGATGAAGACGAAAATAAACTCTTGAAGATACTATAGTTAAAACACCAGCTTATTTCAAATCTTCTTGATACAATTTAGCTCAAAAAAAACAAAAACAACTTTGCAATTCAATATCAATGTCAACAGATGCTCAAAAAACATACTCAGTTTATGAAACGAAGGATATGCATTTTATCACAATTCCATGACAGAGTACTTAATTTTCAAAAATTAATTTTTAGGACAGCAGTAAGAAAAACTTTATGACAGCAGCAATATGACAATGAAAATAGTAAGCTATCAATGATATCTTTATGCCAAAAATTTACTGAAAATTTTCCAAACTTGCCCACACAAATTATCAAAAAATTTCAGCTTATTGTGATGTGATTTCCAGAATTATATCAGATCTGATATACTTATTACAGCCAGCAATTAAAACATGAAATAAATCTAATGATGAATGCCCAACTCAAGAAATTAATTCCTTAATGTATTAAACAATTTAGGAACTGATTTTAGGCTAACCCACATGAAATTTTTCCACTGTTATATTTCAAACTTCAAAAACAGAATTATTTAGAGATGACAGTGACCAAAAATGTAGATCTAGCCCAAATTCTTGATACACATCAAACATAAATGACTTATTAATGTATTTAGCAATTTTTTAGTTAATTTCAAACCACTTAAATGTGTTTTTCACCACTATTAGAAAAGTATATGACTAGTGTAACAAAAAGTGAAGAAAAAAATGGTTTAGAGATCAAACCCTTAGGCCCTAGGCCTTGAAGATCACTTGCCCAAGTCGCCAAAAAAAAAAAATCAATATCTGAAACACAAATTTTTACCAAATTTTCTGCAAAAACCCACCAATGCTGAGTTTCAAAAATCAAATATTCAAATCAGAAATGGAGCACGGGAATCTAGGGCCAATGAGAGCTAGCACTAGGTCCAATAGAACTAGCGTTGGGCTAGGAGAAGGCAGATCTGAGCTTAAGAGCCCCAAAACTTGAAACCCTTGTTCTGAAAAAAAAAAAAAAAAAATATTTTGCTTCAAATCTTCAGATTTATTGCAAAATCTTTAATGGATGGCCTTGTAAAAAGATTTGGGATAAGATATTGCCCTCCAGGGCCTAGATCTGTCTCAAAACCCCTAGATTTGCTTGAAAAATCTTAGATCTGAAGATTTACTTGGTTGATTTCTCAGATCTATTCTTGCAAACAATTTTTGAGCCCAAATCTTGCCCTCCAAGGTCTCGATCTAAGCTCAGATCTGAAGATTTACTTGGCTAATTTCTCAGATCTATTCCTGCAAACAATATTTGAGCCCAGATCTTGCCCTTCAGGGTCTAGATCTAACTCAGATCTGAAGATTTTCTTGGTTGATTTCTCAGATCTATTTCTACACAAGTGAAAAGAGAAAAACCCAATACCCAATATGTACAAAAATAGAGAAAATCCCAAAACCCCAAGTGTTAAAATTCAAAGTTATGTTACAAAATTTCAGATCTACACAAGTAAATAACAAATCTATACAAATAATTTACAGATCTATCAGATCTGCGGATTATGAATCCAACTCCGCTCCCAGGTCTGATAATCTAAGGCTTTTAATAGCTAGATCTATCAAATTTCCACAAAATATTTAAAATATTTTGAAATTTTAGAGAGGTCCTAGCCCAAAATCACCCTGCGGAAAAAAGATTATCGTTAGATAAATCTTGAGGCTTATATGAAGTAGGCTCTTTAGAAAATATGTGTTGAGAGTTGGCTGGTCCAACCGAGAACTATCCCCAAATGCTCAATGAGAACCTCAGAGATCTTCTGCAAACACTAGATCAACCATCAAATCAAGTAGAGAAATAGAACAACAATAAAATTCTGAAGAAATAGAGATACCTGCTACTTCAATCAAAATTAGAAATGTTACCCTAGATGCAACAAACTGAATAAGATACCTGTATTCAGATTATTCTAAGAGAGCTATTGATTGATAGTTTTCACATAATATTAAGCAAAAATTAAAACAATGTTACCATAAATTCATGAAGAGGAACACTATAGCACATTGAACCCCAAAGACTTTTGCATTAATTCAAAAAAGTATACAAGAGAGCTTGAGGGCTTAGTACACGATCAAAATATCGGATGAATCTTAAGGGCTTAGTACACGATCAAAATATCGGATGAATCTGACAGACAAAATGACCTATTTAAAGATAAATCCTCCAATGACTAGTTCAAGTGATCCTCGTCAAAACAATCTCGACCGTTGATGAGGATTAAAATTTCTTTTAATCTCATTCATCGAAATTTTAATTTATTGAGGAAATTCGAATTTTTCAATTAAATGAATTTTAATTAATTCAAAAATTAAATTTTTGAATTAATTTCCTCAAAATTTTGACTTTGACTTAACCCCAGGGACCAAAGGCTTAAAATTAAGCAAAATAATTAATTTACCTTAGTCCCTGGACCTCTTAAAATTTAATTTTTTAAGGACCAACAAATTTTGCCCTTGAGAATTTAAATTTACCTAGGACCTAGAATTAATTAAATTTCTAGCTTAGGATTTTAATTAATTTTGGCCAGAAAATTTAGTTAATTAACCTACGAGGGGATAAATTATTTTTCTAACCCTCAGGACACTTTACATCATGATTTTCACATTTTTTACATTACAAGGGGGAAAACCCATCTGAAAAAGACCCTCATAGACTACCCAATTCTGCAACACAAATATAATATAGCAGATCAAGCAATTTGTAATAAAATAACTTAACCAAATAGTTAAGATTATTCCCAAATCACTTTTATAGAGACTCGATCTATAACACTAGGACTCCCTAAGATCCCATGACAAAATCCACTCCGACTTTAGGGTAAAGCTGAAGGAAAACTCTGCTGACCATCCGAGAATGGATCGGTGAGACAAAAAACCTCCTGGAATGTAGATCGTCACCAGAAAATTAGGTTTACCTAGGCAATTACATACACGACATCGATCTGTTGAGATTATTTACAATTTACACATGCAAAAAAGGTTTACAACATAACATGATAATCAGGCTAATGATGATAGTTGAACGGCATAGACACGTCGATCAGGCGCTATCCCTTTTGCGAAAAGGGGGGTGTACTGCTATGGGTTGTTGACACATAGTGGTCAACAAGACCACAATACCATATAACCCAAAACAAAATGGTATGATTGAGAAAAAGAATAGAACTATCGTGGAAGCAGTCAAAGTCATGTTGCATGATCAGAAACTACCAAAGTTTCTATGGGGAGAAGTTGCTAACACAATTGTCTATGCTCGAAATAGATCTTATCACCGTGCCCTAAACAACAAGACTCTAGAAAAGTCTTCTCTGGTGAAAAACCCAAGGTTGGGCACTTGAGGATCTTTGGATGTCCTGACTACTTCCACGTGCCAAAAGAAAATAGGAACAAGTTGGAAGCTTCAAGTAAGAAAGGTACATTTGTTGGTTATTGTGAAAATTTTAAAGCTTATAAAATATATGTATCCAAACAAAGAAATATAGGGTTTAATAGGGATGTAACATTTGATGAAGATGCATCTCTTGGAAAGGCACGAGACAATCATCCTCCTCCTGCTAATTTTGATAGTCAAGATGATGCATTTGAGATACAAGAAAATCATGAGCCTGAAATTGATCTTGTTGATGAAACCATGGAGCCCATGGATCCTTTGGATCCTCCTCCATGCGATCCTCTCACTAAAAGGAGACCTTTATGGCTTTGTGACACCCTTCAAGATGTTGATAAACATGTTGCTTCCCAGAGGAACCTTCAGAGAAAGCAAGAAACCATGTCGATTCCAAGGATATGTTGTAGCCATGAACAACAATATTCAAGCTAAACCATGCACTTTTGAAGAAGATGTGAAGGCTCAAGTGTGGAAAGATGAAACAGCTGAAGAATATGAGTCCATCATTCATAATGATGTATGTGAAGCGGTTCCAAGACCCCAATGTAAATCTGTTGTGCCTTCTAAATGGTAGTATAAAATTAAACATGGTGTTGATGGCATTATTGAAAAATATAAAGCTAGATTTGTGGCCAGAGGGTTCTCTCAGAAAGAGGATATATACTACGATGAAATCGCTGCACCTGTTGCCCGTTATACAACCATCTAATCTATTGTGGCTCTAGTTGCTAGCCAAGGATGGTCCCTTAACCAAATGGATGTGAAGACTGCTTTTCTGCATGGCTTCCTCAAGAAAGAAGTATTTGTGGAGCAACCACAACGCTTTGAAGTACATGATCAAAAAACTCATGAAGAAAGCCCTCATCGCCAAATGGATGTAAAGACTTTTCTGCATGGCTTCCTCAAGAAAGAAGTATTTGTGGAGCAACCACGAGGCTTTGAAGTACATAATCGGAAAACTCATGAAGAAAACCCTCTATGGTTTGAAGCAAGCTCTGAGAGCTTGGTATGCCCGCATTGATAGCTTCTTGATGAAGCTTGGTTTTACTAGAAGTAATGTTGATCCAAATCTTTACTTCGAGATAGCCCAATGTATGCCTTTGATTTTGGTATTATATGTTGATGCTTTATGTTTGACCGGTGGTGAACCTCTTATCCTCCAATGTAAGAGGGAGTTAGCTTATGAATTTGATATGAAAGATCTTCATTTGATGCACTACTTTCTGTGTCTTGAAGTATGGTAGAAACCTGGTTTTGTCTAGCTGCTAGAAAGATTTGGTCTAACAAAACGTAAATCCACGAATACTCAAATGGAGATGAACTTCAAGAAGCTTTGTGGTGAAGTTGCAGGTCCCGATTTGGCAAATCCTTTTGAGTATCCACAATTGATTGGGGCACTGATATTCTTAGTGAACACTAGACCAGACATATGTTTTACAGTCAATACTTTGAGCCAACATATGATTAAACCATCTCATGCACACTGGATTGTTGGAAAGCATGTGTTGAGATACTTGCATGGGACCATCAATCTTGAATTGAAATATATTGCCAAAGATGTAAGACTACTTGGGTACTTTGATGTTAATTAAGTTGGTAACTCTACTAACAAAAAAAAGCACAACTGGGCGTTGCTTCAGCCTTAGGATCTACCATGATATCTTGGATGAGCAGCAAGCAAAAATCTGTAGCCCTCAGCACAGCTGAAGTTGAGTACATTGTTGCTACCATGGCTAGTTGTGAGGCAATATGGCTAAGGAAGCTCTTTGGAGAGTTGTTTGAGCATGTTCTGGACACACAGTAATTTATTGTGACAATAAGAGTGGGATTCGACTTGCAGAAAATCTCGTGTTCCATGACAAGTCCAAGCATTTTGAGATCAAATATCACTATATCTGAGATATGGTTCAGAGAGGAGCAATAAGACCCCATCACATAGCGATTGATGACTAGATTGCCGACATTCTTACCAAGCCTCTGTTGAAAGAGAAGTTCTTTGTTTTCAGAAAGCAACTTGGCCTGATGGATGTGACCCTTCCTAGAGAGGGTGGTCATGGATGATGAGCCTTGGTTGTGCAAGATCCTTGTCATGTGTTGAGAAATGGATCCCCCCAACCAGAGATGAGACTTCGCTGTGTGAGATCCTTGTCATGTGTGGACAAGTGGATCCCCCCAAGTAGAGATGAAACTTGGTTGTGTGAGATCCTTGTCAAGTGGGTTATCCCCCCAAGCAAAGATGTGACTTGGTTGTGCGAGATCCTTGCCAAGTTCGTTAGCACCCCAATTAGAGATGAGACTTTGTTGTGTGAGATCCTTGTCGTGTGTTGACAAGTGGATCCCCCCAAGTAGAGATTATAATTGGTTGTGTGAGATCCTTGTCAAGTGCGTTATCCCCCCAAGTAGAGATATGATTTGGTTGTCAGATCCTTAGGAAGTGGGTTATCCCCCCAAGCAGAGATGAAACTTCGTTGTGTGAGATCCTTGTCAAGTGGGTTATCCCCCCACGCTGAGATGAGACTTGGTTGTGTGAGATCCTTGTCATATGCTGGCAGTGGAAATCCCCCCAAGTGAATTTAGGGTGATGGAGGAATCTCCCCTATGATGATTCTTCTTCATTAGAGTGAGACATCATTGTTCTAGATGATACAGAGCAAAGATGAATAGAGATGAGTAGAGAAAGCAGAGATCTTTGTTGCAAAAAGAAATTCCTCCCTAGTTGATAGGGAGTGTTGAAAATTGGCAGCTTAGGGATGAATTTCTAAAAATAGAAAGTCTAAAAACCAAAAAGTCTAAAAATAGAAAGTCTAAAATTTGAAAATCTTAAGATAGTAGATCACCTTGCATCAATTGGTAATCAAGTATAGTTGATGAAAAATCACTTCTTATCATCAATATTATTATTATTCACTTTATGATATTATTATTATTATTATTAAAAGGAATTTCAAGATAGTCATGGCTCTCAATAATGTTCTCTTACACTCTCATTATTGGCATGGCATATTCCTCTTACATTCTCATTAATTTTCTTACACTCATTAAAGTATGTCATAAAAGATTCTCTTACACTCTCTTACACTCAATAAAAGCATGTCATAAAAGATTAGTCTTACACACTCTTTAAAGCACAAGTTACAAAGGCATACGTACCTCCTTAATGGCACAAGTTACATTTCCTAAATGGGCATGAGTTACACTCCTCTTGGCATGCAAGCTACTCCTCCTTTATGGCATGGATCCGTTGTTCCTCCCATATATATGTGCCCCATTCATTCTCCCCTCACTACTTGTGCATTGTGAATGAAAAAATCAAAATTGAGAAAGAGTTGAAGAAAATTGTGAGAGAGAGACTTGGAGAGTAAGCGCAGAACTTGGTGATCCGAGGTTGATTCAGTGCTTCAGTGTTTTAGTGTTGATTCAGTTGAAGGGAGGGTTGATTCAGTGTCTGCATCTGTTGTTGCTACCAGTGATATTCATCCTAATGCTTGTTCAGATTTGGGTGAACTTATTCATTTTCTTGATCTCTCATTGTATTTTGTATCTCTGTTAAACAATTGATTTCTAATAGAAGAATAATCTGGTTGGGTTTTGCTTTGTTCATTGGACCTAAATTCTCTGTTTCTCATTGTATTCTTGGTTGTGTTCTACTGTGCATTTGATTTATGTTCTATCTACAATTGTTTATCTAATATTGCAGCATAAAAAGGTTTTGTAATAAGTGATTGTTACAGCATAGAACACTAGAATTTCAATAGCTAGGCAGGTTGTTGCTTGGGATCGAATCTAGCCATGGAGTGGTAGACTCTGGCATTGTTGAGTTTACCTTGCAGATTTTGCACAACATCAATCATGACAGATATTGTGGCTGAGAGTTACAGGAGAGGAGGCTCTAATTTGAGCATGTTGAGCAGTCAGTCATGAGCGGGGTGTTGCAGTGTCAGCAGGACAGTTTCACATCGCAATGGGCATGGGATCCTAGCATCACCGAACTTAGCAATTCAGCTACCCTTAGGAATGCGTTGGTTCCTACACGAAAAGATCATTCAAATCTTCCATTGGGTTTCAATGGTTTGTTGTTGGCATGGGGGACATCACCAGCGTGGCAAGATGATCAGCAAAGGGAGATCAGGGGGAGCTCATGCGAGCGAGGATTCATCTCCACAAAGGTTGGATTGCATCTTCAGGAACCTAATCCTGAAGTGCATAATATTGACTACACAGTAGGGCAACTTCACAAGGAGTTAATCAGGATTTGATATTATCGTGACGCTCTACTCATGGACAATATGCGGGGAGCTTCTGAAGCTTATACCTGGTTAGATAGTGGGTGGAGCAGGTGGTACTTCACGTTGATCAAGATGGCTTACGATCCTGGTATCGAAGAATTCCCTTATGACATGATAATGCATAGAGCAGGGATGACTCAGTGGCACATTTGGGACCCTGGTATTGTTTGCACTGATCATTTGGGCCAGCAGATAGTGGGGGCGCTTGTTCAGACATTGCTTTGAGGACAAGCAATTTTTTGCAAGGATGACTGAAATATCCCCAATTTTTATTTTTCATCTGAGGAGGTCAACAGGGATCCTTGGGGTGGTGCTAAGCATAGCACAGTTTTGCAAATTCTTGCATTGGAGGAAATTTTGATATGGGAGACATGAGGACTTAGGAGAATAGGAGAAATTAAAGCCTTAGTGGAAAGTGGGGACCACAAAAAAGAGGCAATTAAACCTCTAGAGATAATTCGCACTTGTGGAGGAAAAGAGAGAAAGAAAGGGGTGTGATTTATTGGAAAATGGGGTACACCAAGGGAGAGAGGACTAGCTTCTATTAATAAGGCAAGGAAGCCTACATTTGGGATATTTTGACCACTTTACTTTTGAACACAAGTTTTCATGAGTTGTTTAGCCAAGTTAACCAATGTTGTTTAGCACAAGGAATTCCCAAGCAGGAATCCCACCTCTACCTTTGGTGAACTTCGAGCGTCACCCTAGGAGAGTAAGAGAGATTTTGTTCTAGATGTTTGTGGAGCTAATTTGCAGTGCACTCATCAGCTTGGGTGTATTTTTCCTAGGGCGCAAAAGGAGAATTCATGGGTTGAAAGGAGCCAACAAGAAGTAGAGACTAGGCCAAAGATTTTGCAGGAATTTATCCATTGGAAGGGCAAGTTTCCTCTTGGTATTTTGCAGGGCTGAGAGTGTTGCATTTTAGAGGCCCGAATTGTCCAAAATATGGGCCTACGCAAGGCTCACTGGACATCTACTGCGCATCCATAGAGAGAAGAGAATTTTGTGAGAGTTAGGCAAGGAGAAATAAGGAGACTTAGTACAGTGATTCGCAGAGGGTTGGAAGAAAATTTCCAAGTAGCGATTTGAGCCATTCTATAGCAGATTCTTTCCTACAACACATTTCGCTAGCTAGTTGGAGCCACACACACTTCTTGGGGTCATCGAGGGATGTTGGATTCAACCCAAACCCTTACTGGATTTCTGTGGGTTGGTGAGAGGAGGCTAGGATTAATTTTGCAGAATTTTCTGAGCACTTTTGATGGCATAACTCCTAGTTCCATCCATCAACTAGCAACAATTGGAGCAGGGCGCACTTCACTCTAGGACCATTTCTACCACTTGGGTTCTTGAGATATTTATGGGTTTTTCTGGGGTACTTGAGAGGAGGCCACTCACCTAGTTTCATCTCATTCTAGGTACTTTTTAAAGCATTTTTTCCTATTCCATCCCATCAGCAACTCACGAGAATTCTGTACAGAGCACAAATCTCTTGGGAGAGTCATATCTACACTTGGGCCATTACACTCTCACCTAGGTTTTGCATAGATTGCAGTAACAAGCCCAAGTTCCATTGTCTGTACTCATTATACTCATCATTCTCAAGATAAACAAAATAGCTCAGTTGTTTTGCTTAATTTTCCTGGTGTTTTGATATGAATGTGTGCTATATGTTTAGGGTTGTTGTTCCTTGTGCATGTTTCTGTTATTTGCTATAATTTTTCAATTTGGAATATTACAAAAGCACTGTGGAAATATAGATCAAAAGGCATACTCTTTGTTATCACACAAACCATCACGTCTTAAGATAAATTCCTAAAGCTCAAGCAAGGCATTGGTGTAACTAAGAGAGAGGCCACTGTCACCTCACCAACCCTCTTCTTCACTTTAGGCAGACTCTCCTCTGGCTCAAGTGCAAGAAATTCCAAGGTAAAACGAAGAGATGATTCAGAAAACAGTTTTATATGAGTTCTGAAAATAAAGTGGATGGGTGGACCAAAGACTAGTGTCTTTCCATTGGGCAAAGGGATTAAATCAAGGCTCAACGGGAGGCTATCATAACGATGGAAAAATGGCAATTGAGGCTGAATCACTCAAGCTACAAAGGTCCCTTCCTTGCTGCCCCAAACTTCAGAAATTTATCAAGGAAGGCCACTAATACAGATAGACTCCAATGGTTATGAAAACCATACTTAACAGAAATGGATTATGGTTACAAGTGCATACAATCTAACATAGAGAAACAAGTATGAATATAGAACATCCCAATGATTAATACAATTGAAAAAGAAAGATGTGACCCCATTCAATGTTTCACAACTATGATTGAACAAGATTTCATCCACATAAAATAACATGAAGATTTAGAAGGCTCCTCATCCACAAAGCATTCCATTAATCCTTTGAAGCACCAAAAGCTATTCAACTCAGCTCCAAGGGATTTCTCCCAAAATCCAACCATTTATCAAATGGAGAGAGTAAACCATTATATAGTTTTCAACTCCATCTCCTCAACAATAAAGATGTATTTGTTTTCCTAGATCCATTAGTACTCCAAGGAATAACAATAAAATAGTAGCAATGAGTTATTTAAATGCACACTTTTATCGAAGAAGATACAATAAAATATACAAGGAAAACAACAAAATAAATGTCTCAAGTAACTAACTCCTCAACACGGGTCAAACAATAGTTAAATAATGGATTTAGTTAGTAATCATTTCCAAGAATAGAGCTAGAAGGTAAGGTGCCTCCTTTAGGTGAGGGTTTGACCAAGTAATAATCTCCAAGGAATGATAAATAATTCTCTCCATATGTGCACCCCATTAGAGTGGTATCCCGCATCTGAACAAAGGCTCCAATAAGATAGTGGGATGTCTAGAAACACACTCAAGCCTCAAACTAACACATTGTATCCTCATGTGGAATGTTCCATCAAAATGCATTATAAAGTCTCCATATCGCACATCCCAAAGTAGACATAACATCAACAAAAGTAGAAGACTCAGTAAATATTCTTGATAAGTGCATATCCTCCTCCTCATTCCGGAAAAGAGTGTAAAGAATCTTGTTAAATTGGCAACTAGGGCCAAACTCCATGTGGGTTGGCTTATTTATGGCAGCTGATATTTTTATTGGATCCCTCTCATTGAGAGGTGTAGGATTGATCTAAAGATCATCTGATTTTGATAAGTATTTATGGAGATATGAATTAATTTTATTTATATAATTATTATCAAGCCGACCAGCACTTGATGTAGGCTCAGAAGCCCAATAGACGTGTCTATTCAATATCCACGTTTTAGTATAAATTGGGGAGGATTTGTTGTCATTTGAACACACATCTTTATGAGTAGTCTCCTCCTCTCCACGTATCTGGGTTTTTGGAGCAGGAGAGAAACACCATAAGAGTATACGCTGGCCTATCTGAGATCTTAAGAAACCCTAGACGCAGACAAGACGGAGGCTCCTATACACAGTAAGCTGCAGTCAAGGGGAAGCTTCATACGCAGTCTTGTAGACTCCTTATTCACAGTGAAAGGCAGCCGCAGTAATAAAGGTCAGGCCGTAGTAAGCCGCAGTCATAAATCGAACAGCAGTAAGACAGATCTCGGGTTTCCTCTCTGAGATTTCGGATGAACAGAAGGAGCAGATTCACATCACCTTAGGGCAAGAGATCAAGGGTCTGTCTGCACCTTGGATGGGTTTAAGGACAGACAGACTAGTTCTCGGAGGGCTAGAAAGAACAGAAAGGCAAGCTAAATCTCAGATGCATGGAGGAGCAAACAGGACCTCGGATGGATGGTTGACCTCGACATAAGAAGTATCCATAGTCCTGGTAAGTCGCAGTATCAACAGTATGATCTGTCTCGGATCTATGATTGTGAAGGAGCATGACAAATCTCGACATTCCTGTGAATGAATCTGCCTGGACATATATATTTGCTATCTCAGACATACATGTATTCTCTGCCTAGATGGAAAGTAGATCTCGGTGGATCTACTTCAGAACTCTTACTGTCCTCACTGTCTCAGTCTAATGGAGATCACAGTGATCCTGAAAGTGCTATCTCAATATCAACATATAGATATACTATAATTACGATGAAGAGAATTTCGGTGATGACTGTGTCTACTGCAGTCCTAACATAATAAAGTACAGCAGGATAAGATCATGGTCACTCTTACCATCCTCATTGGCTGGGTCTAATGAAGATCATAGTAATCCTGTAGTTGCTCAGCATTGATGTGATCACATTGGAGAGTATTTAAGTGATGACTGTGTCTACTACATTCTAAGCATAATCTTCAGCGATAAAATGCCATCTGTTAGAACAGCATGATGCATAGGCAACATGATAAAGATCATGGGCAGCACAGTGATGTATGAGAGCTTGAGCAGCATGATGCAGATCATGGACAGCATGATGTATGGATAGTGTGATCATGAGCAGCATGTTGGTGCTACACTGTAAGGTACAGCAAATGAACGAGATGCTGGACGATGATAGGTGAAGGAGTCACCTTGAGAATCAGTTGAAGCAGAATGTCTTCAACTGATCTCATCGTTATACGAAATGATCTATGTTAGATCTAGATAAGTCAAAGTGTTGACTTCTATTGTAAATGTACTCTCTCTCTCTCTCTGCTGAACTTTGAAGATAAAAGAAGATTTGATCAAAGGGTTTCCCCACACATTGTGGGGTTTGTCCCTGGCTCGCGCCATATCTTGTGTCCTCTTGTCTTGGCTTGTCTTCTGCGTTTTGTATTCATGTTCTATCTGCAGTTTATCGTAATGCTGAAGTGGTTGCTAACTGTGAAAAATTAAATAAATTGCTCTTGCATAGAACATACCTAAATTTAACATGGTATCAGAGCTAAGGTGAAGACAATGCCCAAGCAAGAGTGAAAGAGCAATCACCGAGGACAGTTGGGACAAGACAGAAGGAACAATGGGTTCCTCATTCACCTAGGGTGAAGTCAAAGCAGAGAATGTTATCAGACTGGCGCAACAGAAGTTTCTGATGGCCCATCTAATGATCCCTTCATTGGGAAGTTTGGATCTAAGGATGGAAGGAAAGGCATATGCCTTGTTGAAATAAGTTCGGCCGTTATGCGAAGGAGTGTCCGAATGGCAGGGACACATCTCTTGATGAAGATAACAATCATTCCTGGGACATCTTCAATGGTCAAAGGAATGATTGGTAATGCAGGTCATCAAGGAAATGGTCGACTCTTCCATGAAAGCAAGGAACCCCAGAATCACTTTTATGTACCTGATCTCAAGAAGAACCTGATGTCCATCTCGAAATGGAAGGTTACAGGGTGGCACTTATCGATGGAAAGGTACGTGTTTGAAAATATATCTTGCAAAGATGTTTTGAGTTCTGGGTTGTATCAAGTTGCAGGAAGTCCTCTGGGGACCATGTCCGTTGACTCAGCATCGGAGGTCTGTGAGTCAGATGATGACTTGGATGCTCGAATTCAAAAAGAAGCATGAAGGTACATGTCTGAAATGTACCGGAGGAAAATATTATAAGGGGATCATTCCCTTCATGCAGCAAGTCCACAGGCTTGGAACAACCCGAGGAGTTTGAGACTCATGATCGGGAATCTCATGTATACAGGTGGAAGAAAGCCCTCTATGGCTTGAAGCAAAACACCTCGAGCTTAGTATAAGAGGATTGATAGCTGTCTAATGCAGCTGAGATTCACTAGGAGTGAAACCGATCCAAACCATTACTCAAAGGTTGTGGATGATAAACCTCTTGTACCGGCACCTATGTCTGACAGGTGCAGACCCTCTCATTTATAGGAGACAGAGGGAGTTGGATTCTGAATGTGGAAAGATAAGCTGCAAGCCTGTGACTACCTCAAGGATCTTAACTTTCAGAAGTTATATGGTAGTGATGTCGGACCTGATTTGGGAAATGCCTCTGAGTTTCATAAACTCATTCGCGTTGATGTTCTTGGAGAACCTCCGTCCGGACATATGCGTTGCAGTTAGCATGGTGAGCTCATATTTGGTTGAGCCTCACTGGGTTGGTGCCAAGAATCTTTTGAGACATCTTCGGGGCACGATAAACCATGGGCTGAGATACACTGCCGGGAGTGTGATACTCTGTGGATATACTGATATCGATTGGGCTGGCAGTGTGGTGGATCGTAAGAGCACATCTGGATGCTGTTTCAATCTTGGTTCTGCTTCGATCTCATGGATGAGCAGGAAGCAGAAGTCGGTGGCTTAGAGCACCGCGGAGGCAGAATACATTGCTGTTAGTATGGCCTTCTGTGAGGCAGTCTGGTTGATGAAGCTCTTCAGTGAGCTGCTCTATGACAACCAGAGATGGGATTCGATTATTGAGGAATCCCGTATTGGAAAATTCTCCAGCAGATAGACATCATCTAGGATATGGTAAGTCGATGAGCAAGGAGGCTCCATTGCACTAAGATGATGTACAGGACAAAGCCCTGGGGAAAGGTCAAATCTGTGACTTTCCCGAACGACTTGGAGTCGTTGAGAAACCCTTGTATAAGGGTCTTGCATGTTGCATACATTGAGCTCTGGAGCTCTGAGGGCTTGCGGTTCTTACTGTAACAACATACGACCACAGGGTGACTCACCCTCCCCTGGTGGTGCGCACTGGAACAAGATGATTCGCTCTCTTGTGGAACAAGATGATTCGCTCTCTTGTGGGACAAGATGATTTGATCTCTTGTGGGACAAGATGATTCGCTCTCTTGTGGAACAAGATGATTCGCTCTCCTGTGTAGCAGGATTGATTTGTTCTCCTGCGAGGCCTGGATTGATGTGTTCTCCATGGCGGTTGTAGCAGGATTGATTTGTTCTCCTGTGAGGCCTGGATTGATGTGTTCTCCATGGCGGCCTGGATTGATGTGTTCTCCATGG
>APFE030949539.1:136901-148474 GCA_000404065.3 Pinus taeda | reverse complement strand
GAAAGAGCAAGCTTGTGACAGAAGCCCCTGCTGAAAATTGGTATCAGAGCCAGTAACGTCTGGTTCTAAAGGTTGGTACTCAAATCTATCTTTGTTTCGAAGAATGGATTCATTCAGAAAGTCTGTCTCATTCCTTAATGTGTCATGATGACATTAATTACATGCCCCCATCGAGTGTGATTAATTAATTATTACTGCATATATTCAGCGTGGAAGGTCTAGTCGTTAAAGTGTCTCATAAAACCTCAGGATAGTGTTAGACACAAGGAGTTAACATAACGGAGGTATATTATATGAGGTGGCTCGAAATAAGAGTAATTTTTTCATATCTTGGCTACTCAATTGTGAAATAGATTGGGGTTATTATGGTTCATCTACTTTTTGGTGAAGAACATTAATGGATTTGTGGTTATAAATTTCTCTCATCTTTAGATATTGTAACATTTATTTTGTTGAGAAATGTAATTTGTTTCGGTTTTCATAATTGTTGTATTCATTTCAATATGTATCTTATGTAACAAACAAAAAAATAAAAGAAAAAGTTCATATTATTAAAGCATGGGTTTCACGCTCATTATTGATGGCCTTCTAGGTAAAAGCATGTTCTTCGTGCTTCTAGGGTTTGTTAGGTCTTAATATTTATTTTTTTGAATCAAAGGTATCAACATCAAATTTATAAGACCCTTCCGGGAAAAATGTAATTATAAAAAGAGTAATATTTGAGTCTAGAAATTCATGGAAACTCCAAAAGTACAAGTCGGCCAAAATGAGGGAATTTGACCCCTTGATAAGGCTTTATAAAGGAGAAATTTGACCTCATTTGGTGATAAGGTGCTCAAAATTCAAAGTTGTTGGATCGATGTGGAACTTGAACGACCGTGTAGTGCTTGTCGTTTTGAATCTGGCGCAACTCATTTCGCGCGAAACAAACTCTGTATGCTCCCAGAAATGTGTTCTGTCTTTTTTCTCAAACAGGCGAATTTGGCGAAACAAATGCAAAACTGCACGGTCAGCAATCCATACCTCTAACATGGAAGGCTGACGCGGTAGGGTAACTTTGCATATGATTGGACTCCATCGAATCACGTGTTGACACGTGGCAGTCTTGGTGGCTGTTGACTTGTCGTGTTTTTATTGGTTTTGGGTGGCCAATCACCAGCTACCACATGGCACGGCCAAGAGCCACCACATGGCAGCCCGAGGGCCAACAAAATTATGTTGAGGTCCAAGCAGCATCGAGCGGGTCGAACTCGCGACCTCTAGCACCAAATCCAAATCCTTTGCCAACGCACCATACATTAGTTCTTAAGAACTATGGTCGTCGACTTTCATTTAAACTTTGACTAGCGCGCAGTTTTGGGAAACGGGCCAGTCCCTAGTCGTATGCAGCCACTAGGACCGCGAGCGGAGTGGAAAGGGGCCCGGACGGCGGGGACAAGCGGTTAGCCCTGGCCCCCGGGCACGTGGCCCCCCATGTGGCCATGACTTTTAGAGTTAAAGCCTTAGAGGCCATTTAAACGCTCCGGCAATTTCACCTGGAGTTTGGCGGAATTGGCACTCCGTTAGCGGATTTTGGGTTGAAATTGTAGGACTGGTGTTGGATTTTAGGGAAATTATAGAGCGACTAACAGAAAGGCTAGGGAAGCTCATACCTTTTAAAGTTTTTTGTCTTTTCAGGAGCATTAAGAGGCTAGACAAGCATTTTTGAGTCTTCTGAAGTTAACAGAGTAGGTTTTACAGCCATTGGAGCACTTTTGAAGAGACTTTTTGCAGGTTTGAGTCTATGGGTGCTAAGATCAATAAGTGGGTTTAATCAGTTTATGAAGGCTTTTGAAAATGGAGAGGACCTTGTAGGGGTTTTCTAGCCTTCATATGTTTTATGTAACAGTTGTGACATCTATGGTGTAGCTCATGTTTCTCTTTTCTCATTATGTCTTGTTGAGGAAAGTTCTCTTTTAGTACTTCAAGTGAATTGTTGTACTTGTTATGCTCATAGTCAGCTGGAGTATGAGGTCTTGATTTGAGAGCCCTTTTCTTGTTGATTGTTTCATTACTAACTATAGGTTGTCATATTTTTAGAGTGGGAGTTCTTTGCAGGAAAATGTTTCCTTGAAGGTGAAACTAGCCATTCTTTATGTTAGCGCACTTTATGTACTCTTTATCACTGAATTATTTTGAGCACAATGAGATTAGGTGAAGCCATTGGAAGCTCCCCAAAGAGACGTAGCCCAGGAGGGGTGAACTCCTTCATCATTTGTTGAGTGTATTACTATTATGGTGATGTTTTGTTTGTTTTTATGTTGTTGTTCAGTGTTTTAATTCATGTTTTAAGCTCATTAATTACATATAAAGACATAAAACTCATGGTTAACTTGAAATTTACCTCATAATCCTCAATTACTTTGTTTATATTCTAAATTAGAATTTAGCATAACAAACATTAACTTTCCCATTCAGATCAAGTTTGGTATAAGAGCTCTTTTCTTTGTGCAAGGAGGATTTCATTGTTTGCAAGTGAATGTGACGTTTACAAGGTTGAAACTCAAGAGAGGAGAAGGAAATCTTATGGTTGCAAGTCCTCAAATGGGGACAAGGATAAGGCGAGCAAGATTGCCACAATCTCCACCACCAGTTCTACCTCAAATTGCAGTTGAAGCTTCAACAAGCATGTCACATAAAGGAGAGCTTGCAAATATGTCAGAGGATGAGAAGGCTTTCTTTGACATGATAGAGATGGTGAAAGTCCTCTACGAAGAGAGGAATACCAGACTGCAGGGTGAAAGCTCCAAGCCTCCAAAAGGAGAAGCCTCTTCATGAGGAGGAGGTAATGGAAATGGAGGTAAATGCCCACCATCTCCACCATCACTTTCATCATCATCCTTTTCCATAACAACCTTTACACAAGAGGCTAGTGCAAAAAGCCCCTCAGAGAAGGAAGATGGCCAAGTTTGCACCTTTTGTCTACATGATGATGAGGATGAGGTTCTATCAGTGCCAAAGTCCATGAAGCTAAAACAAGAAAGACCAAGAGTCCAAGAATACCCCTTAAGAATTAGGAAAGAGTTTAAGAGCATTTTTGTTCCTCAGTCGAAAGATGAGGAAAATGGTAAGCATTTACATGTAGTTTTTTTACATGAAAATGTTGATTTGAGCTCTTTTGAAGCCTTCGAGAAGCATAGCAAAGGGATAGGAATAAATCTCTTGTCCAAATGGGTTACAAGGGAGGAGGCCTTGGAGTGAACAATCATGGAATTATCCATCAAATTGAGGCAAAGGCAAGACCTCGATGTGAAGGTTTGGGCTATGTTAAAAAGGGAGAATGGTCTTCCAGTGATAGCTCTTGGGTACCATGTTCTTTTTGTCATAAGAGAGGACATGATGAGGCAAATTGTTGGGATTTGCACCCAGAATTGGTACCAGCTTGGTTTCTAAAGAAAAAGGAGGACCATAAGAGGTATAAGCATCCTGATTATTCAAGACTTTTTATGATTACAAACAACATGATGATTTTAATAACATGTTGGAATGTTTTTCCTTGCACTTTTGGTCATGCACCTCACCATTGTGTAGTTAAGTGCCACAAAAGGAAAGCATTAGTCAAGAAGATGAATATGTCAATTGGATATGAGACCAAGAAGTGAAATTCTCATCCAAGTTTAAAGATATTTGTGCCAAGAAAAGCTCACAAAAACTTTTGCACTCATTGCAACATAAGTGGGCATTGGATTGAAAAGTGTTGGAAGTTACATCCACATCTTCATCCAAAGAAGGACAAATAGGTAATGGAATCACCTAAGAAGGAGAAGGTAGAGGAATGTGCAAGGCATGCCATAACCATTCCAAGAGCAGTTCTAAAAGGAAGTGAGGTGAAGAAACACCATTTTGGTCTTCTACTTGACCATCTTGATCTTCTACTTGACCATTCTTTCTACTTGTTTGTTCTGAACATCTGTTTTTTCTAAATACTTATTATTTTTCTAAGACATTTTTTGTTTCCTTCCATTCTTCTTCCTCTATATTTTTTTGCTCTCGTTCTTCCCGTAAAAGTGAATTTCCTCGTATTCCCTAGCATGGTTGGGTAAGAAATGGTTGGACTATTTGTCTAATTAAAGAATGCATTTATTATTTACTTCACTTGTTGCATGTCCCCACAGTTGGGCATTTTGTAAAAGTGATGTTTGTGAATAAATTACTTATATGCAACAGTGATTTCTTTGGCATTGTTATGCTATTTTGGCTTGATGATGAGTCAATTTGTATGGGAATTTGGGAGTCAAATTTATTCCATATTGTAAGATGCATTTCCATTTGTGGACATTTTAGTAAGCATCCTAAATTTTGGGATGAGTAGTTGCATCACATTCAGTATGTTACAATTGTTTCAGCACTCATTTACACAAGTATTTCCATGTGAAGCTTGTTTGGTTATTTGCCAAAGTCTTTTTGGATTTGATCCTTAGTAAAGATTTTGTAGAAGATCACCATTAGATTTCATTTTTGGGAAGGATGTTGTTATCGATGGTCATAGCGACATAGACAAAGCCAACAATTTTATTGAGCAAACCCAATTGGTACATCAAAGATTTCAAGATCAGCTTGAAAAGAGCCAAGGCAAGTACAAGTCAAGGCATGACAAGCATCGTGTAGATCACAATTTCCAAGTCAGTGATGAAGTTTGGCTTCACATTAGCAAAGAGAGGCTCCAAGGAGAAGGTAAAAAGCTGAAACCAATTCGATATGGACCATTCAGAATTATGGAAAATATTGGTGGCAATGCCTTCAGGTTGGATTTGCCTTCATATATGCAAATTTATGTTGTTGTTAATGTGGAAGATTTAAGATTGTATGAGCCTCCTTTGATTGAAGATCAAGGAGAGAATGTTCAAATTCCTTCCATGAGGATTTCTCTCCTGAGTACCTTGAATAACTATTGCAAGACACCATTCTTGACAAAAGAACAAGGACTTCAAAACGAGGGAGTGTGGACTAGCTTCGTATGGGGTTCAAAGGAACAAATCCTTCCAAGACTGAATGGATCAATATTGGAAAGGTGAGGGAATTGTACCCTCATTTGTTGAACAACTGAAAGTGATCTTTTGGGGTCCAAAAGCTTTTCGTGGGGAGGAGTGATCAAGTGCTCAAAAATTTGCTCAAAATTCAAAGTTTTTGGATTGATGTGGAACCTAAACAACCACATAGTGCTTGTCTTTCTAAATCTAGCGCAACTTGTTTCACGCAAAATGGATTCTATATGCTCCCAAAAACGTGTTCTACCCGTTTTCTCAAACAAACGAATTTGGCAAAAAAAATGCAACAATGCATAGTTAGTAGTCTGTACTACTGATGTGGTAGGCTGATTGGGCTGCCTACGCAAAAGAGTGACTGTGCCTATGATTAGACTCTGTTGAATCATGTGTTGACACATGGAAATCTTGGTGGCAACTGACTTGGCATGTTATTATTGTTTTTGGGTGGCCAATCACAGGCTGCCATGTGGCACGCCAGGGCCGCCACATGGCATCTGAGGGCCGCCAAAATTATGTGAGGACCGAGCAACAGTGAGAGGGGTCGAACCCGTGAACTCTAGCACCAATTCCAAAGCCTTTGCTAATGCACCATACATTAGTTCTTAACAACTATGGTCATTGAGTTTCGTTTAAACTTTGACTAGCGTGAAATTTTCAGAAAGGGGCGAACCCTTGGTCATATGCAGCCACCAGGACCGCGGGCGAAGTGGAAAGGGGTTCGGACAACGAGGACAAGTGGTTAGCCCTAGCCCCCGGGCACGTGGCCCCCCATGTGGTCATGATTTTCAGAGTTAAGGACTTAGAGGCCATTTAAACGCTCTGACAATTTCCCCCAAAGTTTCGCAGAATCAACACTCCATTAGCGGATTTTGGGGCGAAATTATAGGACCATTGTCGGATTTTGGGGGATTGTAAAGCGACTAGCAGAAAGGCTAGGGAAGCTCATATCTTCTACAATTTTTGGTCTTTTTAGGTGCAGGAAGAGGCTAGACAAGGATTTTTGGGTCTTGTGAAGCTATTGGAACAGGTTTTACAGCCATTGGAGCACTTCTGAAGAGACTCTTTGTAGGTTTGAGTCTATGGGTGCTAGGATCAATCAGTGTGTTGAATTAGTTTATGAAGGCTTTTGAAAATGGAAAGGACCTTGTAGGGGTTTTCTAGTCTTCATATGTTTTCTGCAACAACTGTAACATCTATGGTGTAGCTCATGTTTCTCTTTTCTCATTATGTCTTGTTGAGGAAAGTTATCTTTTAGTACTTCAAGTGAATTTTTGTACTTGTTATGCTCATAATCAGATGGAGTATGTGATCATGATTTGAGAGCCCTTTTCTTGTTAATTTTTTCATGATTGATTGTAGGTTGTCATGTTTTTAGTGTGAGAGTTCTTTGCAGGAGAATGTTTCCTTGAAGTGGAAACTAGCCACTCTTTATGTTAGCACACTTTATGTACTCTTTATCACTGAAGTCTTTTTATCATAATGAGATTGGGTCAAGCCATTGGAAGCTAGACCAAAGAGACGTAGCCCAGGAGGGGTGAAATCCTTCATCAATTGTTGAGTGTATTGTTGTTATGGTGATGTTATGTATGTTCTTATGTTGTTGTTCAGTGTTTTAATTCATTTTTTAAGCTCATGGATTACATATAAAGACATAAAAACTCATGGTTACTTGAAATTTACCTCATAATCCTCAAGCACTTTGTTTATATTCTGAATTGCAATTTAGCACAACAAACACTAACTTTCCCATTCGGATCATTTGGGATTCACTCACTCCACAAGTTTTATATCACAACAAGAAGTTTGATATGTAGATGGGAAGAGAAAAAAGGAGCGAAAGCTAAGGAAGAGAAGGAAGGATAAAATTTTCTTTCTCTTAGGCTCTACCTATCTCACACATGCGAAATTATAGGGTTCCTGCTGCAAAAAAAGGTTGAAATTGCAAGATAGAGTTGCAACATATTGTAGTTGGAAGGAAGGATACTCTATCTAGACCTCGTTGAACTTAGGAGGAGTTGTATTGCTCCAATAAAATATCAAGAATAGGTTAATCTAGGGTTTCCTTAGAAGCTGCAAGACTGAAATTGTAGGGTCGAAGTTGCAAGCTAAGTAGTAGTATCGAAGTTGGCAGGTCGAAGTTGCAGTGTGTAGTAGTTTGGTGCAGAATCAAGGAAGGACTTGAAGAAGTACTAACTTGGTACTACGAGAAATAAGACTTGGTCTAAGATTTGGGTCTTTGTATCTAATTTGAATTAGATTTTGAGAAGATAAGAGTTTTCAGGTTTTCCTTAGAAATGTTTTGCCCTTGTTGAGCGCCTAATATATGTGTCCTCCATTGTTGATATTATTGTTCTTGATAATGTTTTATTAAAATATCTAACTAAATAAGATAAAATAAGATTCACAAGAAAATATCAAGGTTAAGGAAAATAAGATTAATAGCTGCCACTATCCATTTTCCAACATGGTATCAAATCTAAGATGAATAAGGGAGGCAGTTGAAAGGACACTAGTTACTTTTCAAGGGGAAGGAAAAAGGAAGCTCTTCAAGAACAAATTGATTTCCAAAAGTGATCATTTGAGAAAGGACTCAAGGAAGGAGGTTTTCTACATTAAAGGAGATAAAGTCTACATCAAGCTCACAACAAATAAAGATTTGAGAGAAAGACTTCAAGAAGATAGAACAAGATCTATTTGGAAGGCATATTTGAAGGAAGCATCAAGGAACTTTGGAATTTGTTATCAAGGACACTTCAAATATCTTGAAGGCATAAAGAAGATTGAAGATATAATCAAGAATAATCTTGGTCTCATGTAGTATCATATTATTACATCATGTCTAAATCTTCAGTTCATGTTGGTTCTTTTTGCAAGGAGAGGAATAAGCTCACTGGGGCATCAAATTATCTAGCATGGAAGAAAAAAATTAACTTGATACTCAAAGAACAAGAAGTAATGGAATATGTTATTGGGAAAATCATTGAACCAAGCAAGTACAAGACATAATAACTAGCAAAGTATAAGAAAGGGGAAGTACCGGATCAAAGGATAATAGTTGAATCAATTAAGGATTCTCTTGTTCTGTTTGTTGCAAACCTGAAGACTTCCAAGGTCATGTATGAAAAGCTAGTGAATTTGTACTTTGTAAGTAAAACATGACAAAATATGTCTTTGTGGAACAAGTTATATGGGATGGAGAAATCAAAGGATGATGATGTGGCATCCTTTATCATGAGAGTCTCTCAACTAGGAGACCATCTGCAAGGACTTGGGGAACTAGTTACTCATTATGAAGTAACCATATGTGTGTTAAATGCATTGCCACCAAAATGGAGCAACTTTTCAAAAAGAATCTACTCCAAGAAGGATTCAACTCCGTTTGATGAGTTGTGGGATCAGTGCATATTGGAAGAATCAAGGAATTAGATTAGATGATCCATCTCAAGCCTTTCTAGCCTGAGTCAAGAAGTTACATAAGGGAAAGTTTGGTAAGTCCAAGAATAAATATATGTCCAAGGTTCAATGCTTCAAGTGAAATGAGTATGGACACTTTAAAAGGGATTGTCCAAACCAACAAACCAACAAGAGAAAGGAAAGGAGTGAAGCACATGTAGTCGAAGTAATGGAAGAACCTGAGAAGGCGGAAATGAAGGAAGAAGTGAAGGATATTTACTACTAAAGAAGGCTCACTAATTGTCAAGTTCTTTGTGAAGAATTAATCTTTATTTTAGGATACTTTGTTTTTCATCATAGAAATAAAGCATATGATAGTGGCATATTTTGAAACTTACATGATTGAGTTTGTTTATAGAAATCATCTAGATATATAGATAGATCATTTTGCATCATTTTCATCCAAATATTATCTAACATCATGTTAGAAGTTGTCATATTGCCTAATTGGATCATCATGATCATGGAAGGTCCTTCATTATAAAAGGTCCTTGGAAAAGGCATCATGACAAGGAAAGTAAACATTCCATGTAATGTGGAATCAATATTGTTGAAGGGATAAAGGAATGAAATGGGTCAAGTTGTAGGGTCATATAACTAGGTGATTGGATGAAAGCATAGGAATGCATGCTGAAAACAAACTTTGGATAAGATTCATATGTACAATAATATTATGGAAGGAAAATTATACTTGAGTACCTATGATGCTGGAGAAAGAATAGAATTTGACTTACTTAAGGATGTATGAAATATTAAGAATTTCTCTAGAATAAGTAAGATAATGATTCACATCTCGTATAGTCTCTGAAAGAAAAGTTGTAACTTCATAATCAAGTTCGATCCTTGGGCACTATGATACATGAAGGAAGATTCATATATAGATGGACCATGAGGATCTTGGTAGAACAAGAAGGTCATCATAATGAATAAAATGTATTTTCATTATTGTTGGTTATCTAGTTAACATATTATTTTGCCACCTAAAAAAATGTTGCAGGGATACATGATGACAGTTGAGTTAAGTTCAACTATATGGATGAAAATGTATGAGGATTATTGAGGGAACCTTAATATCTAGTACCTGGAAAGCATGAAGTCAAGATGTGGACATACTGGGATTAAAAGGTAGCAGTGCGAGAAGATAACCTGGAGGTCAAAGGAAGATCACTTTCAAAAAGAAGCTATGATCAAATTGAAGTTTGGAAAGGCTCAATGTAATGCCTTCATATCAAAAAATAAAGTGATGAGCAAGAAGATTGGCCTAGAACCTGTCACAAGATTGAAGAGAGAAGGTGACTCCATAATACCTTGAAAGAAAGAAAGCTCGATGATGTAGAGGAAAAAGGGAGCCAGGAAGCTATGAAGAACTGGTAGTTGATACTCTTATGAAGACAAGCTATAAGGCTTGTGATGGTGACTTCCCAAATAGAAAGGAATTTTATATCTCCTCTGCTTTTGAGAGGGAGTAAAGGAGTCTCCTTGTATAGGAGCAAGGTTCTATTCTCAAGATTAAAAGAGAATAAGGATGGTATCTTTGGTTGAGAGGGAGTGATGTTGAACATCACATGTGCATTCTACTCTTCAAATGATGAAGAGAGAATGACAAAGGATTGGATAAGAATCTATGGTTTCCTTGAGTATAAAACATTCAATAAAGGAAACGTATCGACACTCTTTGAGGATGTGACATGTATCCAAGAGAATATTGGTCGAAGAGGACCGATATTCTTTGAGGACTTAGGATTGAATATCCAAGATAATAATAGTCCTAAAAATAGATAACTTGTAGACATATGGATGGGGTATGTACCTTGTAGAGGTAGTGCGGTACCACACATAAACCCTCCCACCATAATGCTCTTGATTAAATAAGAGATTGTCTGGTTAGGCCTCAAAGATAATTTTGGTCATGATGATGATGCTTACAGTATGGCTTATCTATCTCACTCTTCTTATGAGAGCTTTTCGGTTTGAGATATGATATTGTATTAGTTGTACAATTATGAATACCTTCCTAGTTAAGAGGGAGTGTTGAGAAATGTAACTAGTTTCGGTCTTCATAATTGTTGTACTCATTTAAATATGTATTTGTTGATGGGGTTGGATACCACCAACATACAGGGGATCTCCCTCATATAAGGTACCAATTATACCTCACACTATTTGGTGTAGGATTTCAATCTCGAATACGGCCCAACTACCGTGTACTTAAATATCTTCCTTGGCTTTAGCTGTCAGCATGAGAGAGAAGAATGTATGTGCTTTTGAATGAGCAATCGAGTGTTCCTTATGACTGTCTGATTCCAAATGTATCGAGGTTCTTTCACTGCAGAGGGAAAGCAAAGTGAGCCTCTAAGAGATAAGTAATAGAGCTACCTTAATGGAGACACACATAGGAATACAAAGGCTCATCTAGCATCAAAATAAATAGTTCACATAGATGTGATGATTATTATAAACATTACGATACAATTCCAATAAGTTAAGCATTGAAGTCACTGAAATAGTCCAATTACTCCAGTACATGTGAAAGCAAATATGAACCATAAACATTCAAATAATAGTCTTATAAACATTCACACTCCACGTGTGAAACTATTCTGGCCTGAAAATGCTTCAATATTAAGAAAAAGTTCCAAGATACATAAATATAATGGACATTACCATATCCAATAGTGGAGCGTAAGAGCCACTACATGCTCCCCAAAAGTACTAAATCTATCTCTCTAATGCCTTGTGGGAGAAGCGAAGGTTAAAATTCCATTACATGAGAAATGAGGATCCTTTTATAGCTTGAGGCATGACTTTTCACATCCCCATTGTTAGCGCTTGAAATTTCACCTCAGGCTGAAAAAGGAAAACCTCAAGGTAACATCAACCCATTTAGCCTCGTAGCTAGCCCTACGAGGCAGGAGAAGGCTCTCTCCGGTCAATCTCAGTAAAATCTTCAATGGATGAGATGACCAATAGGGTAACACTGATTTTAGGCTAGTAAACTGATCAAAAAGGTTGATTTGGGGTTTTTAGGGTTTTTGGTGGCAAATTGAGAGGATGGCAATTTTGGGTGCGGGGATTGGACACAGTTTCTGCAGG
>APFE030949539.1:101682-124146 GCA_000404065.3 Pinus taeda | reverse complement strand
TTTTTTTCTTCTGAAGTTGTTGGAGCAACAACACTAGAGAGAAGTGTTGCATGCATAACATTCCAAAGGTTCATGATCAGGATTGAGTTGAATTCCTTTCTTGTTGAGAGGGAGCGTTGAAAATAGCAACAAGAAATGATAAAAATGGAATCCAAAAATTCCATTTTTAATTTGTCCTTGAATTAAAATTGTGAATTAAAATCAAATTTAGTCTCACTAGCTGCTTGGAAATAATTAATTCATTCATTATGGATTAATTAGTTGGATAAATTCAAGTTAGAAGTCTTTCTGAAGTCATGCAACTGTTATCCCTTAAATTAAGGATATTATCCCTTAATTAAGGAGATAAGGTTGAGTTACATTTGAGTTGTAATTAGTTAGCTCAGTTTACTGAGTTAAGTCTAGTTAAATTAGTTCCAAACTGTTTAAGGAACTAATTGTGAGTTATCAGTCAGTTGATGCATGCATGCACTCAACAAGTGTACTCCAAATAATTGAAAATTCCGTCATCAGAAACTCATGCATGTCTATTCTGAGAAAGACCCAGTTGAGATTAAAGACAAGGACAATGTACTATCAGTTTCATGTGTTTTCCTATAAAGGAAACTCATGCATGTAGTCAAGGAATAAGGTTCCTTGAGGGTTGCACAGTTCTGACAGTGTGTTAGAGGAATGTGTGAGAGCATTGTTCCACTGGGTGAAGGAGATCATCCCAGAGGAACTACGCAAGGAAATAGGAGCTTGGAGGGTAGAGAAGAAGGCTTATGAGAAGCTTTGTTTGCCTGTGAGCATCCAGGAGGATTGTACTGAGAGCTGGCTAGCCGTGAGAGCAAAGGCTTTGTATAATTCTGAAGCATTTCCACCTTGTATGATGATACAGATAGTGGGGTTTTTAGCTGAGGCTTTCCCCTGAGTATTTTCTGTGTTTCATGTGCATTGATTCTTCTTCTTTTGGTTATATGTTTTCAGCTCTGATTCGGCTCAATCTTTAAGCTTCCGCAAATTGATAGTAGAAGTAGATTATAGTATTTTTCTTTGGTATATTGCATTATCAAGTTAATCTACAGTCAGATTTTCTACAGAGATCTCAGAGGTAGATTTGTAGAGAATTTGCAGAATTTCTACACAAGCTAAGAAGGATAATAAGTTATCAACCTAGTACTATGACCCTTACAAGGTGTTGCAAAAGATTGGTACTATGACGTACAACTTGGAGTTACTTGCATATTCACAAGTACGCCCAAATTTCCATGTTTCATGCTTAATGAAGGTTATAGAAGACAAGTTCCTAGTTCAAACTATGTTGCTAAGACATGACGAGGAAGGAAAAATCATATTGAAGCCTTAAGAAATAAGAGAAACAAGAATTTGACAGGTACAAAATCGAACAATTTCAAAATATGTCATTAAGTGGAAGAACTTACTTGCAGGGAAAATTTTAAGGATGAAAAATTGTTTGAAAGTCTAGAAACCTTGGCGAATGTTACGAGTTCCCAAATTGAAAATTATAATTTTTTTGTTGAAATCTCTATAAAAAAATGAAAATTTCTAATAGTTTTATATAGAGTATTTATATAATTTTGGCAATTTTTAAGGTAAAATAATTTTATACTATAAAAGTTGGGTGAATCATTTTTAGAAAAAAATGGAAATTGGTGAATCATTTTTTTGGAAAAATCATGGAAAATTAGCCCACTTGCGAATATTAGCCCCTAAAATTTTCCATGCTTACTTGCTGAAGATTCCACATGGGAGGATGAGTATTTCATACAGAAGCATCCATAATTACTCAAACCTTGAGGACAACACTCTTTTGATGGAGAGGGGCATGTTAGGTCCCTATAGTACTAGTGTAGCCCCCATATTGTTATTGTTGTGCCCCATAGAAACCCATTATTGTTATTGTTGAGCCCTTACATTAGTATTATTATTATGTAGGCCCTAATTATATTTTGACCCTTTAGACTCCTATATATACCAATGAGGTCTTATCATTTGAATAATGTAGGGATTGTTCATTTATGTGATGTAAAAGGAGGTTTCCCCCTCGAAGAGGGTTATTTTCTTGAATTCATTGATCTATATTTTCTTCTACTTTGATATTTACATAACATGTTCCTCATTTGGAACCACAACACAATAATATGTTAAAATTGAATGTTATCATAGAACCATAACAAAACAATAGTCTGGGACATGGACCTAAGACCTTCTACCTGATAAACAAGCTTGGCACCAATCATGACATTGTGTTACACATTCAAACCCTCAGCACAAAACATTTTCACCTCACAGAGCCGTAAAAAAGCTACACAAAGAAACTTGAATAAATTCAAACTCACGAATAATCAAACCATAACCACTTCAAAGCTCTACGTTGGCCACATGCATATATCATATGCATCACAAAAACCATGTCTCCTACCACTCCATATGCCCACACTTTTAGACATGAAGCACCAAACGGTCACACCCTTTGGCGCTTGGGAATGACCCATGCAATCACATTCCCAAACTTGATCAGGTGCCAAACTATTACACCCTTTGGGTATTGGGTCCAACCCATGTGACCTCATTCATATTACCTAAACTTGATCAAGCTGGCCTTAAGGGATGAGGGGCTAAGCCTTTTTTCTCCATATGATTGTGTGCCAAGACTGGGGGCTTAACGATCCATAGCCAAATAAATAATGACATCATCATGACTTCATCATGCAACATGCCATCCTTTGAGTGGTTCCACATGTCACTCGATTATGGTCCACTTGTCCACCTAAAGTGCTAAGTCAACCTACCACATGGAACCCCTATCGTGCTACCACATCATTAGCCATGTATACATCCATGTCATCAACCACGTGTACCTTCATACTAGTCTCATGCTACCACTTGTCACCAATATTATGCTGCCACTTGTGACCAATCAAGTGTCGCCCACGAGGTGTAGAAAATTCTATAGATTCACAAGCTCATGTAATCTACTAAAACAACAGACAAGAATTTACTTCTACTCTTTACAGTGGAAGCACATAAAGATCGATCAAAACAATAATTGATAAGAGGAAGAACATCAATGGCACATAACACAATAAATATTGGGGGAAAGCCACAAATCAAAACCCCACTATTTGTATTGCATTAAATCAGAAATCCAAGATGATAATACAATGCTTGTTCTCACAAGAACAATCCCAACACTCAGTATGATCAATCTTCCAGATCACAAGAAAGCTCAAGCCAAACCTTAGCCTATTTTGCTGCTCTCCAAGCCCCTATTTCCTTGTGCCCTTGGTCAAAGAATTTGGATGAATACAATATGCTCTGCTCAACCTTGAGCTTAACCTACACAAGTATTTCCTTTCCTCTGCGTGATGACTTCCTTTGGCCAATACTTAGCCAAATTTCCAAGTCTCCAAGCTTCTAATTCTTTGCACAATTCCTGAGAGAATTAGCTCGTATTTAAAGGGAATTCTTCATCCATAACTACGCAATCCAACCATATGTCCACTTCCTGATTGCATGCACCATTTGTACAACTCAAAAAATTATACAACAAATAGTACACTGTCCCTGCACTCTAGTCTCAACTGGGTCTTTCTCAGAATTGACATGCATGAGTTTATGATGATGGAATCTTCAGTTAAATAGAGTAGCAATAGTTAATGCATTAGTGCACCCATTGATTGTTAACTCACTATTAGTTCCTCAAATAGTTTGGAACTAATTTAACTGGAATTAACTCAGTACACTGAGTTAACTAATTACAACTCATACTTAATTCATCCTAGACCCCTATAATATAGGGAGAACATATACATGACTTCAGAAATACTTCCAACTCGAAATTCCTAAGTTAACTAAGTCAGCTCACTCTAATTAACTATTACAAATTTCTATGAGAATAAAATTCAATTTTAATTCTCAATTTAATTCAATGAAAAATTAAACTGGAATTTCTGGATTCCATTTTTATCATTTCTTGTTGCTATTTTCAACACTCCCTCTCAACAAGAAAGAAATTCAACTCAATCCCAATCTTGAACCTTTGGAATGTTTTGTATGCAACACTTCTCTCTAGTGTTGTTGCTCCAACAACTCCAGAAACAAAAAAACATCCAACTTGAATCAGAATGATGCCTCTATCATCAAAGTCTCTGATTGCTATTGCCTCTATAGACTAAAAAGTTTGCGCTTTTGTTGAATCTTCCTTTCTGCACTGTTGTCAACCCTTCTCTGCGCTTCTTCAGTATCTGACTGCTCTAGCCTTTGTCACTTTGATATCTGGCTGCATCAATCCCACTGATTCCTCCCACTACTATGTACTTTGGGCTCCCGTAGCAAGGTACGATCCATGAGATAAAACCACTCAAAGACCCTGCCCAATTCCAGCCTTCTTGGGACTAGTACTTCACATTGCCCCACCTCACACATGGAGGTATGGCTGCATTTGCTCCATCTACCCACTTGGCTCGAAATTTCCTCCTATTGTAGGTCTCTGCATGAGTGGACGCCTCTACTCGGTCTCCTCTCGGCTTCTCTAATTGTGAATGCTCCAAAATTTTCTGAGACTGCTTCTTCTTTGCTTGAGTGGATCTTTCCACTCAGTCTCCTCTCGACTTCTCCAGTTGTGGCTGCTCCACAACTTCTTGAAGCTGCTTTTGATGCTTCTTCTGGGGTTGCATGTTGAGCAGTGATTTACTCTCCCTCTCAACCACCAAGTCTCTAATATTTTCCTTGATCCTCAAGGCTTTGCATGCACCTTGAAACTCAAGAGCATATATATTCTTGGCTAGCACACCAATTTGTTTGATCTGTCTCGTCGTCATGAAATTTTCTAGAAAAAGAGTTGATTTTACATCAATGATATCTCCCTCATCTGAACTCCAATTCGACCGATTTGTTTTTTGAATTTGGGTATTTTTCCACAAGGAATCCAAATCTGCTATTTGTTTTTGAAAATTTTGCACAAAAATTTTCAGATATTCTTTGTAAACACGCAGCTCAAAACTCAAAACTTCGAAATCTCCTCTAGTATAATGTTCTCAGCTCCGATACCATGTAGAAAATTTCTACAAATCTAGCTCTGATACCATGTAGATAATATCTACAAATCTAGCTCTGATACCATGTAGAAAATCCTATAGATTGACAAGCTCATGTAATCTACTAAAACAACAAACAATAATCTACTTCTACTCTTTACAGCAGAAGCACATAAAGATTGAGAAAAATAATAATCAACAAGAGGAAGAACATCAATGGCACATAACACTATAAATATCCGGGAAAGCCACAGCTCAAAACCACACTATTTGTATTGCATTAAATCAGAAATCCAAGATGATAATACAATGCTTGTTCTCACAAGAATAATCCCAACACTTAGTATGATCAATCTCCCATCTCACAAGAAAGCTCAAGCTAAACCTTAGCCTCTTCTACTGCTCTCCAAGCCCCTATTTTCTTTCGCCCTTGGTCAAAGAATTTTCATGAATACAATATGCTCTGATCAACCTTGAGCTTAACTTGCACAAGTATTTCCTATCCTTCACCTGATGACTTCCTTTGGGAAATACTTAGCCAAATTTCCAAGCCTCCAAGCTTCTAATTCTTTGCACAATTCTTGAGAGAATTAGCCCATATTTAAAGGGAATTCCTCATCCTTAATTGCGTAATCCAACCATAGGTCCAGTTCTTGATTGCATGCACCATTTGTACAACTCAGAAAATTATACAACAAATAGTACGTTGTACCTGCACTCTAGTCTCAACTGGGTCTTTCTTAGAATCGACATGCATGAGTTTCTGATGAGGGAATCTTCAATTAACTGGAGTAACACTAGTTAATGCATTAGTGCACCAACTGACTGTTAACTCACTATTAGTTCCTCGAAACAATTTGGAACTAATTTAATTGGACTTAACTCAGTAAACTAAGTTAACTAATTACAACTCATACTTAACTCATTCTGGACCCCTATAATATAGGGAGAACATATACATGAATTCAGAAAGACTTCTAACTCGAAATTCCTAAGTTAACTAAGTCAAATCACTCTAGTTAACTATTACAAGTTGCTATGAGAATAAAATTCAATTTTAATTCTCAGTTTAATTCAAGGACAAACTAAACTGGAATTTCTTGTTGTTATTTTCAACACGGGGGCTTCAATGGGGGGCAATACCATACCACATGCGTTCATATTGGGAGATATATATTGAGAAAAAAATGACATAATATATTGAGCATATAAGAGGGGCTAAAGGGTTTTTATATTGGCAAGTATAAAAGATGGAGCTCAAAGTTAATGAAAAAATATAAGGCGGTATAAAAAATGTTAATGAAAAAATTGATACCTACAATATCTAGTGAAAATAGATATTTTTTAGATTGGGAAGGTGTATTGGGTTCATATTGGTAGGGGGTTAAATAATGTGATTTTTAGAGATATTTTCAAATATGTAGTCAAATTAAGGTATTGTTTAGTATGCTACGAACACACATAATATGTCAGAGGTTCATTGAGTGAATCCCACATGGTGTCGCCACCTATGCATCCACGTCATCCCTCACCTTCGTTGGAGGGTCCACTTGGCATCCATTGAAAGGGTCCATTTGGAACCTGCCACGTATCGACATTTTGTTGGTTGGATGAGACCTATGTGGTGGAGGCTAGAAGGAATTTTAACAGGGGAGTGCGACCTCTATTAACTGTTGCGCAAGTTTGTGTACAATCCACCATTTTCAACCATAATTCATCCATGACCATTGGATTTTCTCGGAGTTACACATAAGTTAACTTGCTAAACAATGCACATGTTTGGGCACCAATAGTCATTGATTTCCCATAGAAATAATGATTTTCCCCTAAAGTTGCACGATATTTAGTAAATTTGTGGTTTGACCCCTTCTTTCCCTTGTTGATTTTCAATCTAACTTTTCTCCTCATTCCGGATGAGTTAGACCAAGTGCAGAGTACCATTTGAAAGTACTGAAAGAGGGCTACCTAACCAAACCATCGATATATCCATTTGATGGACATGGATCCAACAAATCCTAAAAAAACTCCATGACATCCTACCTCTTCTGACACTGATTGTCATCAAATAGATGCTCATAGACCTTTAGGATATCATACTTCCTTTGGAAATATGATATTGGTTGTCCTTCAACAAGTTTTGGGACTATCATACCTCCTTTGCAATCAATGACATTAGTTGTCATCAATAATAACACATTATCCAACATAAATTTATCTTATTTTTTTTAAGGGTGGTTCACGAACACTGAGTGACCGCTACATCCACAGGAAAATCCAAGTAGATCAACCTGAAGGGATCTACCCATCGACCAAACTAGCAAGGCCTAACCACAAAGGCATCAAGGAGATTTGACCCTGTGACCTCCCGATAAATGAAGTACTTAATAACATGAACTCGACCAACTAAACTATCCCTTGAGGCTAATATATCTTAAAATATTATAAAATTCATTACAATTTCATTATTTCATAATTCAAATTCAAATTTACTAAAAGAAAAGAGAGGCTTATGTTTCCTTAGAAAATGAAATTGGTCTTTCTAAACTAAGTTAAAGATTTCCTCTGCTGATAAATCCTAGTAATCTTTCCCCAAACTTATCTATGTCCACTTTCAACACTACGTACTTCTATAATGAGAAAAGACATAGTCCACTCTGTAATGGGAAAGGTCACAAACTTATCCAAGTCCACTATCATCACCACGTATTTTTATAGTAACGAAAAAAACATAATCCACTCTCTAATGGGAAAGCCACTATGAGGGATCTTGGCCTTTGGCAATATTTGTTTTTAGAAGTGTCACCTCACTCGTTCTGTAATCATTGTGTTTCTAGACCTATTCGATGTATATATCATCCCTCTCAAATGTATATATGTCACTTTTCACTGTAATCAATGTGTTTCTAGACTAATTAGAAGAATATATCATTACCTATTAGATGTGTGTATGTTTAATAATAATCGCTTTTCACTTTCTAATGAGAAAGCCATTGTTCACTCTATAATGGGAAATCCACTACCATCAGGGACTTTGTTATTTAGTAAAATTTATTTAAATATGTTACCTCAAGATCTCTATCTTCGTCGTTTGGAAAGTTTTCCACGAGCACATCAACAACAAAAAGTTATGTTGGTGTTACAATTTATTTAATATATAATGGTTAATTATTTTAATTATAAAAAATAAATAATAAAGAAGATTGAAATTGATGTTGAAGAGTTATAAAGGAAATTGAAAGTGGTTATACAACACGAAAATATAGTTTTTTTTGTTTTTTTTTTTTTTTTTCAAAAGGTGGAAAAACCTATCATAACTCAGTTTATAACCCAGCAGTGAGGACAACCATTTCTGGCTGCTAACCTCAATGTAGGCTGACTCATCACTGTTATTCAAGGAAAACCACGCCACTTGGAATAACCCGCTGGTGGTCCGCAAGAGAGCAGGAAAAACATGAAAACGTAGTTGTTTAAGATATTATTTTTAATAATATATTTAATATTTTATTATTAGAAAATTAAAATTATGATAATTTGCATAATAAAAAATTATTTTTCACAAAATTTAAATGAAAACTTAGGATACTAAATTAAATAGAATATACAAATATAAATAAGATTATAATTATCTCTCATTGATGGGTGACGAATAATGGTTTGGTGACTTGGGAGATGGGCAACATATTCCTTCCCACGTGATAATAATGTTATTCGAGTGTATAAAGGAGACCTCACTTGGCGGTTGTCGGTGAAGCTTTTGGAGAACTTTAAACGATTTAATATCATAAGTGTGGGAGCGAAGATCGTTTGTGGGTCTTGGGAAATGAGGGTTACGAGTGTTAGGGAAAGGAGTTCTACAGATGAGCTGGGTGGCTTCTGGTCCAAGCCACTCCTCGCTTTTAACTATTGGACTGTGTTATTATATTTCGTTGTTGAGATTACTAATGCCTTTTAGGCTCCTTGGATGGAGAAAGGGATAGACATTTGGGATCCGGGGGCACAAAATTTAGTAGTTTTAGGTGGCATTCTCTCTTAGAGTATGAGGCTTGGAGCTCATGTGTGCTTCTCTTACTGGTCAACATCCTTGAGGCCTTGGCTGAAAGGTTCGACATAGCTTGGTATGGTGTTCTATGCGAAAAATGGGGTGAGTTGGGTGTTTGGGGCGGTTAATGGAAAGGGTGGTCGCGACCCCTTTGTGGTGCTTGACAATCACACAATGCGCAATTGGTCATTTCGCCTAGAAGTGCAGGTACCTAGTTTTGGACTAATTTTCCCTTTAAACTGGATATTGCTTAGTGGGGTTTTTGTGGTGGAGTTTGTGGCATGTTGGGTTGGAGCCAAAAATAATTTAGAAGGTGAGGAGAACCTTTGGGTTTCTTTCGATTTCCCCTCTCATTGCACTCTTGTTTTTAGGGTTTTGGGTGGAGAGGGGTTGGAAGCTTTTTCATTAGGTGAGGTGGTCAGAAGTTCCCTATGAAGAAGTTGAGCTCGTAGAAGAGCAGTGGGGTGGAAACTCTATACAGGGGTTGGCCATGCAATGAGGGTACATTAGATTGGAGTTGATTCGAAGTTGATAGGTGGTGACAAAGGTACAAAAGATGAAGGAGACAACTAGAAAATATTGTGGAGTGTTGATGGTTTAGTTGGGCGAACGGTGTAGATGTATTAGGAGTCCAAGGGGACTCACAGTTTCAGAAGAAGGGGCCTTGGTCTGGACGGTTCACGTAGGCACTGCCAGGTGGTCAGCGAGGGCACTATGATGCACCAAAGAGGGAGGGCCTGTCACAATGTTGGTCCACGAGGTCAAGGGGTTGGCCATTGATTTGAGTAGGTGGACAATGGAGAGGAAATCAAGCAACAACATGGCAACTCAATGGGACACGTCGACCTGCCACTGCCATTTGATGTTCTTGAAGCTCATATTTGATAGCTGGAAATGATGGAGGAGCAATTGCCTCGTGACAGACATGTCGATCACAACAAGATCATCACTTTCATGAATTCTCTCTAGAACAATCAATGGCACATGATGGACAGGTTGGACAGGTTGGTTTCTCTCCAGCGACGGTAGAGGCAACTCCAAGCAAGGTTAGACAATATGGAGGCTCATATCCATGAAGTGTTTCATCATCCACGTGATAATGGTATAGATGACCCAGTTCCATGTAATCCTTCTAGTTAGTTATGATAATGGGTTGTATTTTGATCCTTGGTCAGTGTTGGTCTCTATGGGAAATTTGTGTATGGTCATTTTGCTTTGTTATGTTGTTGTCAGTATCTTTTTCTCAGTACCACCTAGCCAATAAGTCTGGCAGCAATGAGGCCAGGTGTGTTTTAATCAAATGCTCACCATATGTAAACTTTCATGAAATAATAAATTTGTTGACTTACAAAAAAAGGAGAGATTATAAATCTCAAATCTAATTTTGATCCAAATTTATTAAATATCAAGAGGAATAGAAAAAGAATTAAGATACAAATTTATTTATGTGTGTGTACACATACACACACATGTATTGGCGAGTTAGCTAAATTAGTAACTAGGGTGGCCTTGTACTGACATGATACAATGTTATGTTCTTAACCTGCAAGATGATACCAGAATACCAAATATGTGAAGAAATATACCCAGAACATAGAACAATGAGAAATAACAAGTATTTTATTATTCAGAAAGAAATGTTCACTTGCCTCTTCGAGGGGGCAACCTCCAATAGAGCTAAGCTCAATTATAAAATAAGACACGATGCTCCTCGAGGGGAGTCTCTATCCTTTATATAGGATTCATACATGCAATACCATGGGGCAATACCATGGTTCTTATTAATACCATCTATCTAATACTATGGCCCATTTTCAACTAACTGTGGTCCCTGCATTAAATGCGGGTTAACCACTTACAATTATTAATATGGGCTTTATTAACTCTTTACTTAACTATAACTATGACTCGATCCTATTACATAAATAAGGGGGTTAAGGTTGGACCCTAACATGCCCTACCCCATAAGAATAGCCTTGTCCTCAAGGCTGAAGCTACTGAAATTGTTGAAGGATAGTGGTTGGTTCTCAGGTTGCATCTTTCGGAGAGGTGTCTTTCCACTTAATGAGGACTTCCTTGATCGTGCAGCCACGCAGGTGTCGTTCTTGTGTGTCAAGAACCTGTTCAGGTTGGAGCCAAATTGACCCTTCTTCATCCACTTCAAGTAGACTGGTTTGAATTCTGCAATGGTTCCCAATCACTTTCTTGAGGCATGAGACATGGAAGACTGGATGGATTTTTGCAGTGGGTGGCAAAGCTAGCTTGTAGGCGACTTCTCCAATGTGATGAAGTACTTGATACGGTCCGTAGAATTTTGGAGATAATTTCTGACAACCCTTGTCTTTAAGTGATGTTTGCTTATATGGTTGCAGCCTCAAAAATACTTGATCCCCTTCTTGAAATTGGTGTTCTGAGCGATGTTGATCTGCTTGTTGCTTCATGCAGTTTTGGGCTTGATGAAGATTCTCTCTAAGGTGGGCCAACATGGTTGTGCGGTTCTGTAGGAGTTGATCCACTGCTTGTACCTTCGAGCATCCCTTGATATAAGAAGTAGGGGAAGGAGGGAGTTGACCATAAACTACTTCATATGGAGTCATTTTGGTGGTGGCATGATAGTTGGTGTTAGACCACCATTCGGCTAGAGGTAACCATTGTACCCAGAGATGTTGCTTTTCTGAAGTGAAACACCTAAGCTAGGTCTCCAGACATTTGTTGACTGCTTCAGTTTGACCATTAGTTTGTGGATGATAAGAAGTACTGAGTTGTAGTTGGGTACCTTGTAGCTGGAAGAGTTCCTGCCAAAAGTTACTATTGAAGATTGGGTAACGATAAAACACAATGGAAGTGGGCATGCCATGCAATTTGAAGATCTGGTCCATGAAAGATTGAGTGACCAAAGTCAGTGTAAAAGGGTGGGGTAGGGCGCAAAAATGAGCATACTTAGAAATTCTATTCACAACCACCATGATGACTAACTTGTTTCCTGACTTTGGATGACCCGTAATGAAATCCATAGAAACCTTTGTCCAAATTGAGGCCTGGATGGGCAATGGTTGTAATGTGCCTGTGGATTTCACTGCTTCTCCTTTGTGGCGCTGATAGACATCTCATTCAGCTACAAAAGTAAGAATGTCCTTTTTCATGCCTGTCCAAAAAAATGATCTTCGAGCGCGAGCATACATCTTCTGAAAGCTTGAATGTCATGCAGTGGGTGATGAGTGCAACTCCGCCAAAATGCGGCTTTTGAGGGTGGATGTTGGTGATATTACGACTCTATCCTTGTAGCAAAGAATCTCATCTTGCCACGAGTAGCTCGCTGTGGAATTTGGATCCACCTGCAATTGATTAATGAGCTAGGAGAGCCAAGGATGTGAAAACCATTCCTTGTGAGCCTCTTCAATCCATTCTAGAATGGGAAGGGAAATTGCGAGCAGGGTACTTTCCTCCTCAAATTGGCAGGATAATGCATCTGCTACAATATTTTCATGCTCTTTCTTGTAAATTATCTCATAATCATATCCCAGCATTTTGGCAAGCCATTTATTTTGTTGTGGTGAGGATAGGCGTTGCTCCAAAAAATATTTAAGGTTTTGATGGTCTGTGCGGATTTGGAAACGTCGCCCCAATAAGTATGGTCGCGAGGTATCTACTGGACGTAAGATGACCATCATCTCCTTCTCATAGGTAGATTATCCCAGATTCTTCCCACTTAGTTGTTGGCTCGTGAAGGCCAAGGGTCGACCTTCCTGCATTAAGACCACCCCAATACCCATACCAGAAGCATCACATTCAATCACAAAATATTTGGTGAAGTTGAGTAGTGCTAAGACTGGAGTGGAACACATGGCATGTTTGAGAGCTGTAAAGCCATGTTGTGCTTCATCATTCCAGAGGAATGAATTTTTCTTGAGGAGTTGAGTGAGGGGCCTAGCAATGTGACCATAATTGCAGACAAATTTGCGATAGTAGCCTGTGAGACCCAAAAATCCTCTCAAGCTCTTCAAGGTCTTTGGTTGAGGCCAATCCTGCATTGCCTGGATCTTTTTGGGGTCCACCCTGACACCTTCACGCCCCACAATGTGGCCAAAATACTTAACTTCTTCCATGCCAAAAGAGCACTTAGACATCTTGACAAATAATTTATGTTTGCGGAGCAGCTGCAAGAGTAGATACATGTTGAAGATGTGTGGCCCAGGTGCGACTGTAGATGAGGATGTCATCAAAGAAAACGAAGACAAATATACTGAGATAGGGTTTGAGCAGGTGGTTCATAAGGCTCTGAAAAATGTATGGGGCATTACAAAGACCAAATGGCTTGACCAGGAACTCATAATGGCCTTCATGAGTTCGGAAAGCAATCTTTGGAATGTCGACTTCTTTCATGCGAATTTGGTGATAGCCTGAGTGAAGGTCGAGCTTAGTAAAGAATTGAGCCCCATTTAGTTCATCCAGAAAATCATCGACAACCAGGATGGGAAATTTATCTTTGACCGTCAACTTATTGAGGGCCCTGGAGTCTGGACACATACGCTATTCCCCATATTTCTTGAGCACCATGACCATCGACGATGAATAAGGACTAATGCTGTGACGAATGATGCCTGCCTCCAAGAGTTCCTTGATTATTTTTTCAATTTCATTCTTTTGGGTGAACGGATATCTATATGGGCGCACATTTGGTGGTTGGGCCCCTGGGACCAAAGTAATGCTATGATTATATTCACCTCTCAAGGGTGGAAGCTCATGAGGCTTGTCAAAAAATGGCAGATGGTTGTTCAAGATCTGTTGCATCTCAGGATGAATATGAAGAGAATTGGGTTCGAAGGCCTGGATGGCATTAAATTGGGCTATAATTCCATGGTGGCCCTTTTCTAACAATTTTTCCATCCGATGTGAGCTGATGATAGAGGGAGCTCGCGCCTGGAGTCCGCGGAGGGTATGTGTGTGGTTGTTCTGCTTAAAGCTCATATATAACTCCTGGAAATCCACTGTGATTGGGCCAAGTGTGCGAAGCCATTCATCACCTAGGACAATGTCGCATCCTCCCATGTGTATGGCAAACATGTGGGCCTTTAACTGATAATACCCCATTTGAAGTTTGATATTTTCATAGCGGCCTTCACATTTCATTGTCCCCCCATCAACAATTTGGACCTGGAAGTTAGAAAACTACTTGGACAAAACAATGCACTGCTTCCGTGACTCTTTGATGGATAAAATTATGTGTACTGCCACTATCAATCAAGACTACTACTGGGCGATGCTTAATAAAACCTCTGATTTTGAGATTTTGGGGAGAAGAAATCCCTGCCAAAGCATGCAGCGAGATAACTGGTTCTTCAGGTACATTGTCCTGCTGGTTGTCCTCTTCTTCCTCCTCTAGTTCCTCAAGTGGTGGGGCTTCCTCCGAGGAACTATGATCAATAGCATCAATTTGAAAGAATTTGGGCTCCTTGCATTTATGTCCGAGGGAGTATTTATCATCACAGTGGTAACACAATCCTTGCTTTCTTCTTTCTGCCATTTTTGCTGGTGACACCTTTTGAACCTTGAGTGTTTGGGTAGTGCTTTGAGCTTGTGTTGGGTGACCCTTGGAGATGAAATTTGGGCGATTGGACTGGGTCGCTAATGCATGTTCTACTTCAAGAGCTATCCTGCAAGCATGCAACCATGAGCTAGGGTGGTGCAGTCAGACGTGGGCTTGTATGGCTTCTTTGAGACCACTGACAAAACATTCCACGTAGAACTCATCGTGTAGACCTCTAATGCGGAAAGAAAAGGCTTCAAAGGCTGTAATATATTCGTTCACTATTCCTGTCTGTCGGAGCTTAGTGAGACGACCCAAAAAATTAGAGTCCTAGTCAAAGCGATCCGTAAGAGATTTTTTGAATGTCTGCCAAGTCAAGGGCCTTCCATAGCAACGTTGATGCCATTGCCACCACTACCATCTTTCATTGTCCAAGTACATGATACCCACACTAAGTTGAGTCGTATCATCCAGGATGTAATTCAGTGTGAAATATTGCTCCATTTGTGCTATCCATATAGTCGGGTGAGAGCCATCAAATTTATACATGTCCAGCTTGGGTGGTCGCAGATGGGATTGTTGGTGGGTGCCAAAGAGGTGAAGAGACTGGCTAGACTCGCCCTCAATGTTTTCATTGCCAATATATGCCTTCGCGCGTTCCTCCACCTTGCCCTTTGAGAGTGTTTCATTTAAGGTCTTCAACTGCAACATGACATCTTTCAATTGTGATTCAAGGTTTTCAATCCTCTCATTGGCCATAGCTTGAGCTCTAATTTGTACCATGCACCGATCCGATGTACTTGAAATTTGGGACCGCTCGAAATTTTTTGGCACTAACAATTGAATGGTACCACCTTGCTCAGCTCGTCGACCTAATTCTTATGGGCTAAGTCTCCAATAAGCATCCCGAGGGGTCTCAAACTTTTTCTTTTTATTACTTTGAATGGAGTTTTACTCCTTGCTTAGGAATACTATAGTAGCTAAATCCCAGAAATGTCAATGCTACCCAAAGTCCTGCGAAAATCATGCCCAGGTATAAGAACCCACACAATTAGTCAGATATGAATGGCGGATCTAATTGTTGCAACGGCTACAGAGCCCAAACTGCTAGATCTAGATGGCGGATCTGATGGATCTGATAGATCTGAATGGCTGAGATGATAGATCTGAACGACGGAACTGATTGCTGATGCTGCGACAAAACCCACCTGTGAGATCTGATCTGGCAAATATTATGCATGATCCAGAGATAGAGAAGGGAACTATGGTCTTCAGGAGTGTCAGGTGCTATAGATCGCAATATACATAAGGGTCTGACAGTAGTACTCGGCCCAATTTTTCAGGGCATTAACCAAGGAGGATCAAATGTACCCTTAGCTGTACAACCCGACTACCCTATCATGCATGCGAGTAATCTCTCAGAGTGTTGTTCTCAATGTACTGTAGTAGCAAGACAGCCGACGGTTTATCTATGGCGAGGTTTCAAGGGAGCTAGGGGGCTTCCGATATACCTAGGGGGTACTTGGAAGACAATCTGTGCACGGTTCTATCTAATGCGCTACTACTCGAAGGGGTACCCACAAGGTTTACAAGGGAATCCAAGCAGTGTGGCCACCTCTTGTATTTCCTGCATGCATGCCTCCAAAATCCGTAGGTTTATGCGCTCAATGACAAATCTCGTGGTTTAAAGACGCCGGAACACGTCTCTAGCCAATTTTTTTTTTTTGCTAAAAATTGGAGATCCCACCGGCCCTGGAAAGCACTTTGATACCACTTGTTATGCTCTTAACCTGTAAGACGATACCAGAATACCAAATATGCGAAGAAATATACCCAGAACATAGAACAATGAGAAATAACAGCAAGTATTTTATTATTCAAAAAGCAATGTTCACTTGCCTCTTCGAGGGGGCAACCTCCAATAGAGCTGAGCTTAATTACAAAATAAGACATGATGCTCCTTGAGGGGAGTCTCTATCCTTTATATAGGATTCATACATGCAATACCATGGCTCTTATTAATACCATCTATCTAGTACCATGGTCCATTTGCAACTAACTGTGGTCCCTGCATTAAATGCGGGTTAACCCCTTACAATTATTAATATGGGCTTTATTGACTCTTTACTTAACTATAACTATGACTCGATCCTATTACATAAATAAGGGGGTTAGGGTTGGACCCTAACATACAAGGTTGATTTTATTTGACACCATTATAACCTAAAATTTTAATTAAAAACTTATAAGACTAAACGAAGTAGAATGTACAATTATAAATAAGATTATAATTATCTCAAATCTAATTTTAATCCAAATTTATTAAATATCAAGAAGAATAGAAAAGGAATTAAAATACAAATTTCTTTATATATATATAGGTAAATTAGCTAAATTAGTAACTAGGGTGACCTTGTACTCACTTGATACATAGTTACATCGTTATAACCTCTAGGCTTACTGACAAGCCCCAATGATAGCACACAAAGCTAGGTTTGAACTAGCAACATCCAAAATAGTGACTTAAAAGTGCATCCTATTTACACATACTAGTATTTTCTAAGTATACATTAAGGTAATAGTAATTTGTTTTCCCTTATTTTCATTTTTTTTTTGTTTTTTGCATAAAAATGTCTTAAGTGTGATTACAATTATTTTATATTCATTTTAATTTCAAATTTAGTAAACATTGCCCAGGCGTGTAGAATACAGGTTGATGAGGGTTTACTCTTAAGTAACTACATGATGTGAAGGTCACCAGTTCGAAACTCCATGGGCAAAAAAATAAAGCCATGTTAAGAGTTGGTGTGGTTGAGGTCAAGTGCGATCCCTGGGTGATTTTGACACCTTAGATGCCAAGAGATTTCTCAAACCATAAGTCAAGTCTGATGTAATCTTTGGAGAACTCAAGCAAACAAACAAAAAATAATAAACATTGAATAAATAAAATAAAATAAAAGACAATTTTTTTTGTCTAATTAAAACATATCAAATAATATTGATTTATTTATACATAATGATAATAAAAATATTAGCATCTTAGTTAGTATTATTATTATTACTAATGTTCATAACGTTGATGTCCAATCTTAAGAATATAAGAGATTATTTAGAATTTTTTAGCATTTTATTTCCATGCCTTAAAAGTATTATGAATTTTAGCATTTCAAGATTATCATTGTTTATTGACTTAAAAGGTCAAGAAAGTTGGTAATGCTAAATATATTTTGAAAATTAAATTGACAGTGATTATAAGATAGACCATTAAAGAAAAATTAATTTTTATCTTCAACTCTTTTATTATGATAAAAGTGACAAACTCTTTCATCTAATAATATTTTAAAAGTTCATCCCTACCCAATTTCATTATAAAATTCATCATTTTTTTACTAATATTTTCTTTTCCACATTAATCAAAACATAAAAATATTATTATTATAATATAAATAAATAACTTTTCCCGGAAATAGAAATCTTAGGTTTCTTTTTAAAACAAATGAAATGATCTTTGTAAACTGAGACAGAGGTTTCGTTCTCCTTGTTTACGTTCATCAGATATATCCAAATAATCTTTCCACAAACTTATCCAGTCCAGTCCACTATCATCATTACGTACTTTTATAATAAGAAAAAACACAGTCCACTCCTTAATGGGAAAGCTCGCAAACTATCTCAAACCACATCACCAAGTATTTTTTTTATAATGGAAAAAAGCACACTCCACAAGGTAATGGGAAAGCCACTATCACGGATATGGCCTTTGGCAATATTTGTTTCTACAACGGTCACCTCACTGATTCTATAAACATTGTGTTTTTATGTATGTGTATATATCACACATATCACATGTATATATGTTTATTATTATCCACTTTTCCATGTAATCATTATGTATATATCACACATATTAGATGTACGTGTTGGAGGCGAGTATTCAGAGTCGTTCTATCTGCCTTTCTCTTGCATCAACAGACACAGGCCAAAACGAGAGCAGGCTCCTTCCTTCCGACGTGGCATCTGGACTTTCCCTTATCCTTTTGACTTTGATAACTCAAAACACCGTTAACGAATGCCACGTAAACCAGAGCAGGCTCCTTCCTTCCGACGTGGCATCATCTGGACTTTCCCTTAGCCTTTTGACTTTGATAACTCAAAACACCGTTAACGAATGCCACGTAAGCAATTTTATTGACGTGCAAAGCTATTGATGACAGCTACGCGGAACAAAGCTTACCGCGATCGTCGGGGCAAACCACTCCGGACCACTCGTAGTACCGGGTGACAGAAGTCCAAGAGTCGTAAAAAAGACAAATGACTAATATAAAATAAGGGCATAACACACTAAAGTACATGGTCCCAATAAGCAATCGGTTTAATTTTATTTATTAGTAGTAAAATCATGTTATGTATTTTTATTTTATTATAAAATCATGGGAAGTATTTTAGAAAATTAGTTAAATAAAATACCTAGTTTTGGATTAATTTTCCCCTTAGAGTGGATATGTGGATATTGCTTCGTTGGGTTTTTGTGGTGGAGTTTGGTTGAGCCAAAAATAATTTAGAAAGTGAGGAGAATCTCTAGGTGTTTTTTGGTTTCCCCTCTCATTGCACTCTTGTTTTTAGGGTTTTGGGTTAAGAGGGTGGAAACTTTTTCATTAGGGGAGGTGGTCAGAAGTTCTTTATGGAGAAGTTGAGTTCACAGAAGAGCGATGGGGTGGAAACTTTGTATAGAGGTTGGCCATGCAATGAGGGTACATTAGATTAGAGCTGATTCAAAGTTGATAGGTGGTGAAAGAGGTAGAAAAGATGAAGGAGACAACTAGATAATAGTGTGGAGTGTTGACGGTTTAGTTGGGGGAAGGGTGTGGATGCATTAGGAGTCTAGGGGGACTCACAATTTCAGAAGAAGGGGCCTTGGTCTAGACAGTTCACGTAGGCACTGCCAGGTGGTCAGCGAGGGCACTATGATGTGCTAAAGAGGGAGGGCCTTTCACAATGTTGGTTCGTGAGGTCAAGGGGCTGGTCATTGAGTCGAGTAGGTGGACAATGGAGAGGAAATTGAGCAACAACATGGCAACTCAATGGGACACGTCGACCTGATGCCGCCCTTTGATGTTCTTGAAGCTCATATTCGACAGCTGGAAACAATGGTGGAGCAATTGCCTCGTGACAGACATGTTGATCACAACAAGATCATCACTTTCATGAATGATCTCTAGATCAATCAATGGCACGTGATGGACGGGTTGGTTTCTCTCCAGCGAGGGTAGAAGTAACTCCAGGCAAGGTTAGACAACTTTGAAGGAAGGATGGCACATATGGAGGCTCATATCCATAAAGTGTTTCATCATCCATGTGACAATGGTTTAGATGACCCAGTTCCATGTAATCCTTCTAGTTAGTTATGATAATGGGTTGTATTTTGTTCCTTGGTTAGTGTTGGTCTCTATGGGAAATTTGTGTACGGTCATTTAGCTTTATTATGTTGTTGTCAGTATCTTTTTTTCAGTACCACCTGGCCAATAAGTTTGGCACCATGATGTAAATTTTTCATGAATTAATAAAATTTGTTAACTTACAAAAAAAGAGAGAGATTATAATTATCTCAAACCTAATTTTGATCCAAATTTATTAAATATCAAGAGGAATAGAAAAATAATTAAGATACAAATTTCTTTATGAGTGTGTGTATATATATAGACACATAGTGTATTGACATGATACAAGGTTGATTTTATCCGACACCATCATAATTAAAAATTACAAGGTTGATTTTATCCGACACCATCATAATTAAAAATTTATAAGACTAAACTAAGTAGAATGTACAATTATAAATACGATTATAATTATCTCAAATCTAATTTTAATCCAAATTTATTAAATAACAAGAAGAATAAAAAAGGAATTAAGATACAAATTTCTTCATATGTAAATTATTCTATATTAATATGGATTTACATTGTTTATATATATATATATATAGGTAAATTAGCTAAATTAGTAAGGAGGGTGACCTTGTATTCACTTTACACATGGTTATACCATTATAACCTCTAGGCTTATTGACAAAGCCCTAATGATAGCACACAAAGCTAGGTTTGAACTAGGAACATCCAAAAGAGTGACTTAAAAGTGGATCCTATTTACACATACTAGCATTTTATATGTATACATTAAGGTAATAGTAATTTGTTTTTCTTTCTTTATTTATTTTTCATAAAAACGTCTTAAATGTGATTACAATTATTTTATATTCATTTTAATTTCAAATTTAGTGAACATTTTTTTTCATAAAAACGTCTTAAATGTGATTACAATTATTTTATATTCATTTTAATTTCAAATTTAGTGAACATTGCCCAGGGGCCTCGAATACAAGTGATGGGGTGATGTAATCTTTGGAGAATTCAACAAAAAAAACAAAAAATAGTAAACATTGAATAAATAAAATAAAATAAAAGACAATTTTTTTGTCTAATTAAAACATATCAAATAAGATTGATTTATTTATACATAATGATAATAAAAATATTAGCATCTTAATTATTATTATTATTATTATGATTAATGTTCGTAACATATCCGATCTTAAGAATATAAGAGATTATTTAGAATTTTTTAGCATTTTATTTCAATTCCCTAAAAGTATTATGAATTTTAGCATTTCAAGATTATCAATGTTTATTGACTTAAAAGGTCAAGAAAGTTGGTAATGTTACATATATTATGAAAAATAGATTGATAGTGATTATAAGATGGACCATTAAAAAAAAAATACTTTTTATTTTCAACTCTCTTATTAGGATAAAAGTGACAAACTCTTTCATCTAATAATATTTTAGAAATAGATCAATAAGCAACTTCATTATAAAATTCATCAATTTTTTTAATAATATTTTCTTTTCCACCTTAACCAAAACATAAAAATATTACTATAATAATATAAATAAACAACTTTTCCCGCAAATAAAAATCTCAGGTTTCTTTGAAAAAAAAAATGAAATGATCTTATTAAACTGAGAAAAAGATTTGGCCCTCCTTGATTACGTTCATCAGATATATCCGAATAATCTTTCCCCACACTTATCCAAGTCTAGTCCACTATAATCACTAGGTACTTTTATAATAAGAAAAAACATAGGCCACTCTCTAATGGGATAGCTCGCAAACTTATCTCAAACCACACCACTACGTATTTTTATAATGGGAAAAGGCACACTCCACAATGTAATGGGAAAACCACTATCACGGGTATGGGCCTTTGGCAATATTTGTTTCTACAACGGTCACCTCACTGATTCTATGAACATTGTGTTTTTATGTATGTGTATATATCACACATATCACATGTATATATGTTTATTATTATCCACTTTTCCATGTAATCATTATGTATATATCACACCTATTAGATGTACCTGGGTTGAATTGGAGGCGAGTATTCAGCGTCGTTCTATCTGCCTTTCTCTTGCATCAACTGACACAGGCCAAAAACAGAGCAGGCTCCTTTCTTCCGACGTGGCATCTGGACTTTACCTTCTCCTTTTGACTTTGATAACTCAAAACACCGTTAACGAATGCCACGTAGACAACTTTATTGACGTGCAAAGATATTCATGACAGCTAAGCAGAACAACGCTCACCGCGATCGTCGGCGGCAAACCGCTCCGGACTACTCGGAGGACCCAGTGACAGAGTCCAAGAGTCGTCGAAAAGACAAATGACTAATATAAAATAAGGGCATAACACACCGAAGTACATAGTCCCAATAAGCAATCGATTTAATTTTATTTATTGGTAGTAAAATCATGTTATGCATTTTTATTTTAATATAAAATCATGGAAAGTATTTT
>APFE030949539.1:52656-75755 GCA_000404065.3 Pinus taeda | reverse complement strand
ATTTACTCTCCCTCTCAACCACCAAGTCTCTAACATTTGCCTTGCTCCTCAAGGCTTTGCATGCATCTTGAATCTCAAGAGCATACAGGTTCTTAACTCGTGAACCGATCGGTTTCACCTATCTCGTGGTGATGTGTCTAAGGAATGCATTTCCTTTATTGAAGACAACATCGTAGCCTTTGTCCTCTAATATCACAACTGATACCAAGTTATTCTTCAGTCCAGGCACATACTTCACGTCTGTCAAGGTGATAGGAGGTCCATGATCCCTCTGAAAAGCAAACATGCCCACTCTTGAAACACTATACCTTTCGTCGTCACCCATTTTGATGCACATCTTGAGGTATTTCTCCTCCAAGGCATTGAATAAACCTTTATCGCCATTCATGTGGAATGAGGTTCCACTGTCAAGATACCAAACACAACCCATCATCGATGACACCATGCATGCGATGAGGGTAAAATCCATTTCGAACTGAGAGGCTAATGCCTCACCTTCCGATCCTTCTGAGGATCCCTTCTTGGACTTCTTCGATGGAAAATTAGTCACATAATGTTCTATCTTGTGACAATTAAAGCATCTCACTTTAGACATGTCACCCTTCTTCCCTCCATGAGAAGAATTTGGTTTGGAATGAGAAGCCTTCCCCTTCCCTTTCCTTTCCTTGTTGTTATCACTCAGGTTTTCCCAAAAGTTGTAAGAAAGGGAAAGGAGGCTAAGGTAACCACAAACCAATCTTTTAGTTACAAATTCTAGCCAATCTGTGTCCAGAGAGGGCTCTTTCTTTAAGTTTTAGCTTTGTTTTGGAAAGATATTAGGCTAGTTGTGAAGTTTAGGAGTTTGTTTGAATTTGGGTGGTGGGATTCAATAACAAAGGGATAAGACTCAGTAATTCAGGCCATTGGGCTAATGGAGTCAAGTAAGATGGCTTAACTGGACTTGGTTTCTTAACAAAGGATGGTTTCACAGGGCAAGGTGGTCAAACAGGGAACAAATAAAGACTTGGAATAGATGGAATGGGTTTAAAAAATGGGAGAAGGGCAATTAAGAATCCTTCAACCTATTTCAAGAGAGAACTTGGATGATTACTAATAAAGAGCAGTTAAGTATTCTTTAACAAATAATCAAAATGAAAAAACTAGAAAACAGGAGCAATTAAGATTTCATTGTTTATCCTAATTCAGAAGAAAACATAGAAAATGATAACTTTTGAAGATAGGGTGCAATAAAGCATATTCTGAATTACTCTTTTTTGTTTATCATTCAGATGTGAAACAAAGATGGTATAATAAACAAGGAAAACTTTAAAATATAAGGTATAGAGGACTTATTGATCCAGTGTTTGCTTCAAGAAATCTGTAAAAAGTCCTATGCCTCAATTATTTATCCAGCAAGCCATACGAAAATTTGATTCAATCAACACTTTATTCCAAAAAACCAGTATTACAACAATGTATATGAATCCACCCTCAATACTCCAATTGAGGGAGTATTTATACAAAAATATTTTACACAAAATATCTTATAACAGAGTGAGATATATTCTAGTGACGACAAATCATTTTTACAAGAATATAGAGACAACTAGTCTCGAAGATAGGAGAAAAGCAAAAAATGTTGTGATGTTCCTATTTGTGCTGAGTGTGCTGGAGACAAGTCCTTTTATTTGGCTTGCTATTGTCTTCTTTAATAACCTCGTGCTGGCTGCCCTGTTTGACTGATACTCTTTACCTGCTCTGATACTCTTCGACCTGTTTTGACCACTGTTCACCTTTATTCATTTGACCATGGTAAATAGCCCAAAATTTACTTTTTACCAAAGATAAAATTTACAAAATTTCTAACATATCTTCCCACCATTTCTCCTCTGGAAATTTGTGCTTCTGAAGTTTCCTTAGAGTTTCATCAATCTCTGTATATCTAAAAAAGTTAGGTTGAATGGTGAATAGGTGCTTTACCTCATGCTCAATGTAGAATAAGTTCTCTAAGTTGTCATAGAGAACTCGGCCTGTGGGAAGTGCTTTCACTCTTGATGCATTTGATGATGGGATAGCTTGATTGCCAGCATACTTATTCAATTTATCTACATAGTCAATGTGTTTCATCAATTTGTCATTAATGACCAAAGGACTTGGTAGCCCTTTACTCTGCAAAACTGTGAACTTCTCCATAAAAGATTTGATTTCTACTTGCATATCCTGGCACCTTCTTTCTAAGTTCTGCATAAAGGTTCTCTTGGTGAGAACTATTTTGATTTCCAAAATGGTGTCTGTCCTGTCTAAGATTCCAAGTACTTCCGGCTGTTCTCTATTTCTGTTATTCAAAAACTGTATAAGCCTATTGGATTCCTCTGGAATTTTACCCAACTGTGCTCTTGTCTGTTGAATTGCTCCATGGGTTGTTTTTATTAAGTCGATTTTCTCATAGATCACTTGGATAGATGGCCATATTTCATTTATAGACTGAATGATATTAGCCCAAAGGATTTTCCTGATTTCTGCCAAGGGTTTATCAAAGGTGAGCTCTTGTTCTAATGTTTTTAATTTACTTTCTAAGGCTTTACTCTCCTTAGTTTTTTCCACAACACTTATTTTGGAGATGTCATGATTCTTCTCTACCTTAGCCAATTGCTCTTTCACCTGTTTCAACTCTATAACCTGTAATCTCAATTCCTCCATGGCTTTTTATCAATTCCTCAATGCTCATATTAGTACTGCTACCTGGTGCTATACTTGCTATTGATGTACCTGTAATTACCTTTGTTGTAGCTGCTGGGACACTTGGAGCTAATGTTGTTCCAATTGTGGAAGGGACTACAATTAAGACTATGGGGATTACCAAAGGAGGCTGAGAGGTCGTCTCTCCCTACTTTTCCTTTAGTGATTTTTATAATGCTTGCTCTGTATCATTCAATCTTTCATTGAGTTCTAGGAGCAGGTCCATCATATCTTCTTCTGATTTCTGTTGTATAACTTTTGTAGTTTGTGGATGCCTTGAGGGAGGCAGCTTCAGCTGTTTCCTTAGGGCAGCAATGTCCTCTTCTTTCTTCTTAATTAGTGCCTTTATACCTTTAACATCTTTGGGATCATGTCCCAATCCAATGATGATCTCTTCCAATGATTTGATCCTGTTATCCATGGCCAGAGAAGAGGCTTTCTCCAAATGTAATTGAGTTGTTGTGTTGTCCAAGGAATTTTGCAATTTGTGGGCCGGCATTGCTTTATCAGCTAGTGTGGAATAAACCATTTCCCCAGTCTACTTATGAATTTCAATTTGGTCCATAGGGTGAATATCTTTGGCCAAGACCTCCAAGTTTGTTCTGATATAGTCTGTTGTTGACTGGGGTTGCTGCACCTTTGGCTTAAAATAACTCATCAACATTTTACCTTCCTTAATGTCATAGGCTGACATTAATCTCTACTGGTTTGTGGGGGCCATTTTCAGATATTGACTGTAAATTTGAAGCCTTATTAGGTCATTCCTGACCTTTATTTCTGTGAAAGTCTTCTTAATGTCTGAGGCCTGTTTGCTTTGTGGCCTAGTGGAAGATACTTCTACACTGTGCTTTCTTTCTAGCTCCTGCCTTTGTGAGCTAGTTGAGGTTCCTCCCAATGGTGGAGTTTGCTGGCTAGCTCTTTCTTCTCTCTGGATATCTAAAGTTTCTTCAATTATTTCCTCTTCTGACAGAGGATTCAGTCTTTGTCTCTTTGCTCCAGGTTGTTCTGTTGGTCCACTAACAGGAGTGATGGTTTCTCTATCTCTCTTTTTATGTCTTTCCTCATTTAGAGGAGTTTGCAATGTGGGGCTTTCTGCTACTTTAGTTTGGGCTAGAGGAATTTGTACTTGACTCTGTTATCTGGACATTGTAGGCTGATCTGTCATTGTAGGCTGCTCTGTGATCTCTATTTCTTTGTCTTTGGAAGTCCCTGTAGCTAGCATGTTGGTTTCCTGTGCAACTGCTGGGAAATTGCAGCAGAGGATGTACCAATTTCTAATTGTTGAGGCAACTTGAATGATACCTATCCAAAAGAGTCCAGGTCAAGGTTTTTTTCAAGATCTTTCATAGCATTTTCCATCTTTTCTTGCTCACTAATTTCTTCTATTAGGGTCCCTTCTACCCATTCATCCTAATTTGCAAATTGTTCAATTTCTGGGATCCTATGATGTATATAAACAGATAGCCTGTTTCTTGTCCTTCTGTCACATATGAAACTATTTGGGTCATATGGCACCCACCAAAAACTCTTCTTCAATTTAAGGTGGTATTCTAAAATCCTTTCAGCTTCTTGCCATGCATCTCTAGAATTGATGACAAAAGGTCCTAGCTGGTTCTTTATTCTTAAATGGGCTTTCTTCTTTGCACTAAAAAAATGGACTAAGTTTGCATTGATGATCTGTCTGAAATACTCTAGTGCAAATAATCTCATGGGCACATATTTAGGCAACTTGAAAGGGAAAAGTTCACATCCATACATTCTGATTTCTGTGTGATTTTGGTACAAGTACCAGTCACCTATCCTGTACTGCTTGGAGAGTTGGAGAATCTTCTTCACGTCACCAGTGATTCTAGGAGGGGGAACTCCTATCAACAGAGTGGATGTTGGGTGTACAAACCAGTCAATGAATTAATTATAGGTATATGGGGACTCCAGAGTTTTATGAAAGATTGAGCTCCAAAAGATCACAGACCTTCGATTTCCTTTTGTGCCCAATTTCCTAATAGGGAAAGGAAAGCTGTCTAGTTGATGATATAAAGAAAGATGGCATATAAAACATGTGTATTTGAAAACTCCTTCCCTATCCAATTTCATGAATTGATCATGGATTTTATTGGAAATGAAAGTGGCATAGTCATATCTGACAACAGACATTGACAACAAAACTAGAGTAATATCATCAACATATTCACTGGTATTAAATCCCATGATCATGGATATCATGTCAACAATAAGTCTACCAGTTTTAGTGAAAAAGGTCTGCAGATAAGCAGATGGACCCTTAGGTTGATAGTTTGATAACATAAACATCTGAGCAATACGGGTTATCTCTGATTTGGGCAACTGAGGGGCTTTTTCAAGAAGATATCCTAGGGAAAGAGGAGCAAGGGGCTGAGTGGAATGGAACTTAATCATTTCATTAATGGACTTTGCAGTTATGGGAAAAAGAATAGTTTGGGATGGGGACATAACTGCTCTATGGACAGGGTCATAGTTTGCACAAAATTGATGAATGATATCTGGGAAAACATGGACTAAGGGTAGGAAATACGTGGGAAGATTAGATTCCCACAGTCCAAAAATGTCAGAATTATTCAGATGACTATCTCTAATTTGGCAAAATATTTTAAGGTGGTTACTATTGCCATATAGGTCTTTTATGTGAAAGTCTTTGTTGGCCAATGGTATATAATCTAAGTCTTTATGAGGTGCGTTCATGGGTGAGACATTCAGGGCTATGGGAGTTTCCATATTTGGTTCTTATGTGTTCAAACTAGAATTGAGGTTTCTTGTGGGAAAAATGGACTAAACAGTAGTTTGGGGTCTTTTATGGCAAGGACAGACTGTTTTTAACTTGAATTTGGCCTTCTCCAGTAAAACTCTTAGCGGAAAACTGAAATTGCAGGGTTGCAGGGAAAAAATGGTTAAATACATGGATTAAGGAGGAAAACCATACAATGGCAGGTTGGTTGATAGGCTATGAAGCTCGTGTTGTAGTCTTGCTGACTAGGTGGCAGTTGAAAAGCTGGAACAGTGGACTTGGTCATTAATTTGCATGGGAGCTAGACGCAGTGCTTTACAGTGAAAATGACGTTTTATCATTCATTTAACGAAATTCAGTTTGGCGGGTTTTTTTTTGGCATTTATTGGGGGGATGACGTCAGCATGATGGGACATTTTGTCGTTACGTGGAGGGTGGTAAGCGGTTTACCCCGCACCGCTTTTGGGGTTGGGCGGAGGGCGAGCGAGCATATGGAACGGGTGGCGCGTGGCGGAGGTACGACGGAAAACTACTTGGTGATCACGAGTTAAAGTGCAGTCACCGGGGGGGTCGTAATATGATCGTCAACCATCAGATGAAAAGGAAAAGATCGGACGGTGGATGGGCGTTGGAGATGGTGGCGGTTTAATGTATGCGGGCCTTGTATAATAAACAAAGCTTTAATCGTATCGGGGGAATTTTAATTGGTCGGGGGAATGGTTATTAATTTTTCCCAAATGGTTAATTAATCCCATATGGCGCGGTAGAGTAGGTTATTAATAAACCTTCGGATAAGTTTATTAATTTCTGTTTTAAACTATAACTATGGTCATATTTCAACCAGGGCGGGATGTATATAAAATGTGGGGGTTTTATAATATATTTACATATTACAGGAAGGGTTAATTTTCGGGATTTACATAATAATGGTTAAGAGTTAATATGACTTGTGAAATAAAAAAGTGCCAAGCTAAATGTTTTAAAGTTTACATTAAAACTTAGGCTAAAGTGAGAAAAGGGGTTTTTCAAATGATATTATGCATTTCCTAAGTAAAATAGGTTTCTTACTTAGGCAAATTTTATGAAACGAGATGAATGATGGGTGGATGATTTAGAGTACTTAGGATTTTAGATCATTGGGCCGAGGGTATGGTCCCTCCAGAAGTCAAAGAAATGCTCTGGGCCCCTTTGACTTTCAAAGACCTTAATACTTAGGGGAAATTAGTGAAGTGTTTAAGGAAAATGTGAATGGAAGTTAGTTATTTAACCTTGCCTTGCTTGAACTGCATCAAGTAAAATGTCTGCCTTGCACTCGTGATAAAAGTAAAATTTAACACATTTAGAAACATTTTTCATCACAAGTATCATTCTGCAACACCATCTACCTACCCTACCTACTTTAACCTAACATTTTTTCTTTTTTTATTTGGGTGCACTTAGACTGGCAAACCCTTATCAAATCATCCTTTTCTTTTAGGTGGCAAGCCTACCTAAGTCTACACTTATTACATCCAAGGGCTCAGATTAAACTTTTGAGCTCATTTTTATTTACTCTACCTATCTATTTATCTGCCAAGTTTACACTGTTTGGTCAGATTTTATTCTCTATTCTACAACATGAAATTCAAATATGAATGAGTCAAGTTTGAGCTGTTTGACTATTAATCCATTGTGGCATAAAGTAACAAGCTGCACACAATTCCTTATTACAGAAAATGAAATAGTAGTGGCATTTGGACTTGCACACTTTCCTGGTCTATTTTTTTTAGGTTCATTTCTTTCACTTTTTTTACCATTTTATTCTTTTTACCCTTTGATTTTTCTTTTAGGGTATACCCTCTTTACATTTTTATTTTTATTTTTATTTTTTGACAATATGGAAAACCTTTGTAACAATAAAAGGTATGAACATATTACAGAGCTCATCAAGTCAATCATGAAATATGACACCTATTGGTATAGGAGCATAACACTCGCTAAGGCCATATTTTCTTCATCATCATCCTTGGATGAAGAACTATCTCATGTGCTCCTCCTGATCTCCTCCTACATCAGATCCGACCGCAGTCATTCCCAATCTGGCAGTTTCTCCCTTCCATTCATAGAGTCTTGGTAGCTATTCTAGCTCTTTGGAAGGCCAAGGAGAGTGAGGCTCACCATATCATCATTGGCAGTAGTTATTCCCACACTACCAATCTCATCCTTGCAAGTGGTGAGCTTGTTCAGATATGTGGAAATAGTATCACCATTCTCCATCTTGATTCTTCGAAGCTTATCCTTGAGCCCCAATTTCCTCTCGTCGCTATTGTTCTGGTAGAGGTCCTTTAATGTCTTCCACATTGAACATGGAGTATCCTTCCCATGAAGACTCGAGACAATATGGTCTCGAACTCCCTCAAGGATGATTCATCTCGCCTTCGCCACACACTTCTTCCATTCAACCAACTCTTATGCATTAGTTGAAGCTAGCTTTGGGATTTCTTGATTAATGAAATCCTTCAAGCCATTGTCTTCTAATGCAGCCTCCATGCGATATTTCCATGCTATGTAATTTGAGCTACCTTCCAAGGCAAACTCGAGTCTCAAGCCATAGAACACCATTGGCCAACCTTGAAGTATGATATGAATTCGATTTGCACCTGTAACCCCGAACTTCAAACTTCGAATTCTCTTCTTAGTATATTGTTCATAGCTCTGATAAGCATGGCTCTAATACCATGTAGAAATTCTGCAAATTCTCTACAAATCTTACTCTGAGACCTTATAGAAAATTTGACTATAGATTAACTCGATAATGCAATATACCAAAGAAAAATACTATAACCTACTTCTACTATCAATTTGTGAAAGCTTAAAGATTGAGCAAGATCGAGCTGAACACATATAACTAGAAGAATAAGAATCAATGCACAATACACATGAAAATACTTTGGGGAAAGCCTCAGCTAAAAACCCCACTATCTGTAATATCACACAAGGTGGAAATACATAGGAATTATACAAAGCCTTAGCTCTCACAACTAGCCAGCTCTCAGTACAATCCTCACAGATGCTCATAGGTAGTCAAAGCTTCTCTCAAGCCTTCTCCTCTACCCTCCAAGCTCCTATTTCCTTGTGTTGTTCCTAGTGGATGATTCTTACCTCACCAAGTGGAACACTACTCTAACACACTGTCAGAACTGCACAATCCTCAAGGAACCTTACCTTGACTGCATGCATGAGTTTCCTTTATAGGAAAACACATGCAACTGATAGTACACTGTCCTTGACATTTAGCTCTTTTGGGTCTTTCTCAGAATAGACATGCATGAGTTTCTGATGAGGGAATCTTCAGTTATATGGAGTACACTGGTTGAGTGCATGCATGCATCAATTGACTGATAACTCAAAATTAGTTACTCAAATAGTTTGGAACTAATTTAACTGGACTTAACATAGTAAACTGGGCTAACTAATTACAACTCAAATATAACTCAATCTTATCTCCTTAATTAAGGGATAATCTCCTTAATTTAAGGAATAACTCTTGCATAACTTTAGAAAGACTTCTAACTTGAATTTCTCCAACTAATTAATCCATAATGAATTAATTAATTAATTCCAAGCAGCTAGTGAGACTAAATTATAATTTTAATTAACAATTTTAATTCAATAGGAATAACAAAAGACAGTACAAACTAGAGGATCAATATAACATGAGGACGAAGGTCGAGGGAACAAATCCATGTGAGAACCAATAAGATTGCAAGCCAAATAAGCGCAAGTATCAAGAGTAGGTGGGGTGGGAGGATGTGACAGTTCAATAGAGGTATTTTCATGATCTTCCACATCACTCCGCGGTGGTGGAGCTATTTGATGAGGTGAAGGCGAACATTCACCTATGATAGCAACTGCGCCTACTCGTGATTGCCTAGTTCCATCACCAGAGTATGAGTGGGGTTCGAGTGATTTCAAGAATTGCAGATTTTTAGATATGTAAAAAAGATACTAAAATCTCCCTTCGATAAATTCCCAATCAATATCATCTTCGGTGAATAGGTATGCAAGATTATAGTGTGAAACTATTCAACGAATTCATCGAGTGCTTTTCGTAATTTTAAAATTTCTTTATTGAGTGCTTTATGGTCAAAGTGATTGAAAGCACGATCTATCTCTATGACCAGATAAGCAAGAGAATGAATAGATTTTTCGGGAAACGTGGCACACCAGTGCATTGGGTGCCCTCGAAGTGTGTAGACGAACAACGCGCAACTCATGTATTCCTCAAATAATCCATGTATTTTGCGTGAGCCTACGATGCCGACCACATGCCTAACCAAGGCTACATGGCCTCCAAAATCATATGTTTTATGAGACAAGTTATCTGAGAGATTTTTCCGAGATAATGAAGTCGTTTCCATAAGACATGCACTCCGGAAGAGAAACTCGGTAGTTAGTCATGATAGATATGTAGAGATACAAAACAGATGTGAGGACTCAACTTGTCATCTAGCCCTCCTTCTAGTGCCAAAATGTTGTCAGTGCTGGACCCGCCAACATGTAAGGGGATCTCCCCGGTAAGAAGTCCTAATTAGACCTCAGATCGTTTGGTGTAGGAGTCCCAGCAATGGGTCGTATGGTAATGCCTTGACTGTAATTTCTCACATAGACAAGTAAGATGACTCTGTTGGTAGCAAGGGTGTGACAGTTGCAGTGAGTCAAGGAAGGTGCATGAGAGGTTCTAACACATGGGGGTTGATATGAGTGTGCCTCTTGGAAACTTGTAATAGTACTCGACTTGGAAGGGAACACATGGGAAAAGATGCATCACCAGCTGGAAAGTGAGTTAGAAAGCAATCCAAAGTGATGGTTAAACCAACAACACATTTCAAAAAGATTCATACATACTCATATAGAATAGTCCATACATGCATGCGTAAGTAAACAAACACATATGCCATTTAGAGTAAACAAGATAGCTGGAATACAATACAACATATGCATGAAACGTGTTGGCTCTTATTATATAAATAAGTATAAGTTTCGATCATACAATACATCCATGTTCAACTACTAGTCCCAATAGTGGAATGTTACAGCCACATTTGCATGCTCCTCCAAAGATATGTACTAGCTTTGCGCAGTTGAGAAGCCAAGGCTCATTAAAATACTATCCAAGCTATCTCCAATTTAGTCTTATCAGAAGCTTGGCTAACCAAAAGCCTTTACAATGAGTTATGAGGTTCTATTTATAACAAAGGGTGGGGTGACCCTTGACATTCCCCTTTGTGATAGTTCATCTACCCGCATGACTCTTCATCTACTCTATGTATGTTACATCCAACTATTGACAATTGAACTTCCACTTGACAAGACATCTCATTACAATGCACATGTACTCATGTGAGACAACATGGCTTGAGAAAGCCATGCAAGACATCACTGACACTCGGTCTATTGTGATGAGACCAACTCTTTGACATGCTTGTGATGGAGAAGGAAGTGAGTTGATGCCAAGCTTGGTCGTCCGTGATGGTGCGCATGCACCCCATGGTGGCATCTTTCTTAAGCGAACTCTTTCCTCCGTTGCATCGGTGCATTGGTATGGCTCCTTCATCCAACTCATCTTCTAACATGCGCATGGTCTTCTTAGGTGTGGTTGAACCAAAAACACACTAATTCATAGTGTCTGTGTTGATCTTCAAGTGTGCAATGGAGGTCATGCACATCAATTTTCCGAAATACATGTTCAGCTCCAATTGGACTTCCTTCTTGTGTTTGCCTTGGTGAGTGTGCTGAATGGGTTGGATTGCATGCGTGCGCATAATGACATGCATGTTGTTGAATCCCTTGCATGCGATCAACAACACTGCTCACCATGTCTTCTTTGTGCTAGCTACTGGGATGGATATTTAGCATGTACGTGCACAATTTCATCCGTGAGTTCATGTTGTGCCCACTGTTGTTCCTGTTCCTACTGCAACTCATTCGTCTGTTTGTGCAGCTTCATGTTCTTACTTGAGTTGCTACTTCAACACATACAACTCCTTCTTTGTTCCATTCTCTATCTTCACGCGATCTTCATGTTGTGCCGTCACCTCATAGCCTGAGTCTCCAAAGTTTCTTTCATCACCAGTGGATCTGCTTGAGCTTGCAACTTTGTTATGCCTCTATGGTGTCAACAACCTTCCTCTCGTGTTCATAGCACCGGTATGCTACCTTTTGTTGGTGTTCATGATGTTGTTCGCTGTGATGCTGCCTCCGTCATATCTTGATGTCCTTGTCTACGAACAACTCGATGTCTTCGTGGGTAGGCAAGTTCATAGACACTTGATCGATTGCATCCCCAAGTGTGTTCTGAATGGTGTCTTCGACTCTCCTCTCTTGAAACCATTGTACCTGCATTGCTGAGAGCTAGATGAAAACATGCAATACTTGGATACATGGCAACACTCATGGAAAGAAATCTGTCATTCGAAAACAAAAATGAATTTGAGAACTGACTTGCAGCATACCTGTGTGACTGATCATGAAGGTTGCACAATTTCGGTCAATAGGTCGAGAGACTGACTACCAAGACTATGCAAGGCATAGTTTGGGCTGCTGGGAGACTGATTGACTACTGTAAATGTGCAATGCATAGTCGAGTCTGGACGCTGACTGCTAGAATTGTACAATGCACATTCTAAGTTGGCAATGGCTACAGGCTCAATGATTGCATTGCACAATTTTCTGGTCCAACAGTCATTTTCCCTTAGAAATGTGCGAAAAAGTCCTCGAGGACAGTGCCTGGGTAGAACTACACATTTCTGGAGAGGAAGACAGAGCCTTCCTTCCCTAGATTGCACAATGATGTCCCAGTGAAGGCAGAACCCAAGCCGAGGCTGGCTAAACTCAACGACAGAAAACTAAAAGAGAAGATGAATGCGAATGCATGGCGATACTGAGTGTAAGCATAAGTGAATGACCGTGCATGAAAAGGGTGAGTGACAGATTCAAAAAATAGAACAACATGCATGTGGGTGAGGCGAGTCGCTAAATCATCGACCGTTCATGAAAAACAATTTCATGCATGCGACAACAGTGAGATGTTAAAGAAAATTGAAACAATACTAGTACAAGCTAGTATGTATCAAAACGACAACAAGAACTCACTGAAATCAAGCAAACAACTTTCATACGAAGTGAAACACAAAAGGCACCAAAAATGGCACGCAATTCATGAAAGTGGGCTTACCCCGAACTGGGTGAGCCAACAACTCCTAGATGTGATGTGGGATGTCAGAGCTGCAAGGTTGATGTGAGGAATGAGTTTTGTGGCATTCGGTTGATGAGTTTTGCTAAGATCGAGGTTGTGACGTGCATGCCACAGATCTAGGGAAAGTGACACTTGGTGGGGGGTTTCTAAAATGATCCTTGCATGTAACCTCCAACTGCCAAAAATAGACTTGTGAAACAAGGGATTCCTTTGCATGCTGCCTTCAGAGAAGTAGCCCATACATGGAAGTCAATTTCGCTCGGTCCTAGAAGGAACCGGTCAACTTAGTTTCACATGTAAGAGACTGCTCGACTGATGGGAGAAAATGCGCATTTCTGGCTGGGAGCTGGGCTGGCTTCCCAAAAGATTTGCACAGTTTCTGGGCAGAGTAGCTGACTGCTGCCCATATTTGCGCAAATTCTAGGTTGAGTAACCTTGATGGTGAAAATTGTACATATTTAACTAAGTGTTGACTACCAGAATTGAGCAATTTTGGAGCCCAGCAGGCTTCCAGTTAGGATTGTGCAATTTCTGGAGCAAAGGCTGGTTTCCCGCAAGAATTGTGCAATTTATTAAGGTAGCGGATTAGCCTGCAGTTGGACCAATTCTAGGTGGTCAACTTGTGAGGGGAATGCATCAAGCTATGATCAACAGGATGCCTTTGTGCAAGAAAAACACTAAATCTTGTGTACTTGACAAAGAAAGACATGCTTCTGTGAAGGTTGGAAGGGAGCCTCCAAAACGAAGCTAAGGAAAAAATTTGGAGGGTGGTTGTAGGCGCTACAATAGTCTCTTCTGTAACGATCTGAATGAAGGACTAGTAATTGGCCAAGAATGATGATACTTGGGTAATTTTTTTGGATGAGGATGTGTAGATGGTTTATTTTTTGTTTTTTTATACTCAAAGTTGGTGCCACAACATTTTCATCTAGAATGACATTAGCATCCTTGTCATCAATATGTTTATCATAATTAACAGGAGCATTTTCTTCAATCACCTCACAATTCAATGTAGGTGATGAGGAAACAATGAGATCATATCCAAAACCCGCTCTTAATGTTTGCATTATAGGGTTAATAGGTGCAACAATTCCCTATCTATTCTTCCCAAGTCCTCCCCTGGTATATCCCACTTTTCTGAACAATTGAGACCCAATACCAGTAGTTTGGTTTTCAAAAATGGGTGTGAAAAAGGCATGTGATGAGTCATGATCACCAACATCTGGCTTTTGGAATTCAACATCATCAAGTGTTGAAGAAGGATATCTTGGAACCTTAACATTAGTTGTCTCCATCTTAAATTTATGAAGACGTCTAACTTCCAATTCAAGTTCCTACTTATACTCTTGCAACTTTTGAATGATCTCATCCTTCTCAAGCAATTGTTGTGATAATGCATCATATTTTTGTTTCAAGAGTTTATATTGTTTCAACATTGTTTCTTTTAAACAATTCATCTCCATAGCATGCTCATTATTTTTCTCTTCTAGTTGCTTCTTCAAATTTGAGTCAGAAAGAGACTCAACTTCCTCCTGCAAGTCATCAAGGAGGTCAATCTTCTCTTGAAATTCATCTGTAAGCATGTAGAAATATTTTTCCCTGGTTGAATCCAAATGTTCAACCTTGTTGATTTTTTCAGTAACTGAAGTTTGCAACCTATTCTTAAGTGTTTCATTTTATGCTTTCAAAACAACTATCACTAATTGTAATTGAAGGAATTTTTTACGAAGTTCATTTGTTTCCTTCTTCTCATAGAGCTCCTTCAATATTTTACCCATCTTGGAAATACCAAGTTTGAAAAATTTGTTTCCACTAGTCACAAAATCAAAGAAGAATGACTTGTAGAAAAATCTTTTGATGTGGACAAAAAAAAAAGTGAAAGACTATGCTTCACCAAAAAATGCAGATCAAACACATATTTTCATAGGATTTTAGCCCTTATTTTTTTAAATCCTCAAAACTTTTAAAAAACTTTAAAAACCATTGATGAAAGGACACCTTTTCCAGTGAACAATTTCCATAGAAGACACAACTAGAAATAAACAACATGTGGGGCACAAGGAACCTCCCATTTCATTACACGAACATGCTCTTTTGAAGAAAGACCGGTCAAAAGACGAACACGGTTAGTTGGAGGGAAACACCAAACAAAAGAACATGCTTGCTTGAAATTTGCACCAACGAAACACCATACAGAGTAGATAAATATTCAGGCTAGATAAATACAGAAGCCCCAGAAAAAGATATTGAAATGATCCATCACCTATAGAGAAGTCCAAATTATTTATTCCATTACAGAGTAAAGAAGACCCCGAGTCACTAGCATTGAGGCCACTGGTATTAGAACCTGGATCAAAGCCATGAAAGATAGGTGTAAAAACCAAGAACACACATGAATTACCATGCATGCCAAATCTAGGAAGGAAATCACACATGCAAATCGATACCTGCAAGTAAACTCGTTGTAGTTGCTTGATCCTTCTCTTCCTTCCTTGATCTTTACTTCCTCTTTGCCTTATTTTCCTTTCTTGATCCAAAGCTAAAGTGCTCCAAGAAAACTCTAAGTGTCCAAGAGTGAGAGAGAGAGAGGATAAAGAGATAACTCCAAAACTGAATTGACAAAAGGTATCAACTAATCCTCAGAAGCCTTTTTATTTATGAAGCCTCTATTTTCTTCATGTTTCCATTATTTTACACCTCACATGCAATCTATGATCTTTTTCCTTTCTTTTTTCCTAATTTCCATTATTTTCATAAATAAATTGCCAAAAAATGCCATTTTACCTTTCCAAAGCCTTTGCCATTTCCTTAGCCATAATAACCGAAATGAACACCCACACTAGGATGTTTTTCCCTACATTCATCTTGGAATAAGTGTCCCATAACCGTGGTTATTATTTTTCCTTTATTAACTTTTATTACATGGAATTTTCACCAGGTTTGTTACACACTATCACCTTCTCCAAAAACATTCTTCAAAGAAACTAGGTGTCGATAAAGAACCGGGACAAAGACTTCAAACAGTAGCAATACCATCAACCAACAAATAAACAATGAGGCTTCTAAGTATACCAAATTTCGTACAATGACACTCCTGTAGTTGTCTAAACACTGTCACCATCACAATAATCAAACACAAAATATGACAATTGTTAACAAAGAAACGACAACAATATTTTTCACCATCTAACTGCCCCCCCTAAAACACAACTATGGAAGAAGCAAGAATCAACATTCTTCATTGTCAGCCAATTGGACCCTTGAAGCACAACTAAGTGAACATTGGCAATCAACAATGAACAATTAATGCAATACAATGATATGAATTCTGCAAGCATTGATCCAATTGATGCCATGACCATCCATCGATCCATCCACAAACAATCTTGATGGCTAACACTGGTTTGTGATTCATTCTCTTATGTCTCTTCTGTAATGATATGAATGAAGGACTAGTAATTGACCAAGAATGTTGATACTTGGGTAATTTCTTCTGATGAGGATGTGTATATGGCTTATTTTTTGTTTTTTCAGACTCAAAGTGGGGTGCCACAACATTTTCATTTGGAATGACATTAGCAGCCATGTCATCAATATGTTTATCATAATTAACATGAGCATTTTATTCAAGCACCTCATAATTGGATGTAGGTGATTAAGAAACAACGACATCGTATCTAATACCTGCTCTTGATGTTTTCACTATAGGGCTAATAGGTGCAACCGTTCCCTATCTATTCTTCCCAAGTCCTCCTATGGTATATCCCACTTTTCTCAGCAATCGAGATCCAGTACCAGTAGTTTGGTTTTCAAAAATGGGTGTGACAAAGGCGTGTGATGAGTCATGATCATCAACATCTAGCTTTGGCATTCAACATCATCAAGTGTGGAAGAAGGAGATCTGGGAACCTTAACATTAGTTTTATCCATCTCAAATTTATGAAGTCGTCTAACTTCCAATTCAATTTCCTACTTATATTCTTGCAACTTTTGAATGATCTCATCCTTCTCAATCAATTGTTTTGATAATGCATCATATTTTTGTTTCAAGAGTTTATATTGTTTCAACATTGTTTCTTTTAAACAATTAATCTCGATAACATGCTCATTATTTTTCTCTTCTAGTCACTTCTTCAAATTTGAGTCAGAAAAAGACTCAACTTCCTCCTGCAAGTCATTAAGAAGGTCAATCTTCTCTTGAAATTCATCTCCAAGTATCTAGAAATATTTCTCCATGGTTGAATCCAAGTATTCAACCTTGTTGATTTTTTCAGTAACTGAAGTTTGCAACCTATTCTTAAGTGTTGCGTTTTCTACCTGCAAAACAAATACCACTGATTGTAACTAAAGGACTTCTTTACGAAGTTCATTCACTGCCTTCTTCTCATAGAGATCCTTCAATCTTTTACCCATGTTGGAAATACCAAGTTGGAAAAATTGTTTCCACTAGTCACCAAAGCAAAGAAGAATGACTTGTAGAAAAAGTTTTTGATGTGGACAAAAAAAAGTGCAAGACTATGCTTCACCTAAAACTGTAGATCAAACATGTATTTTCATAGTATTTTACCCCTTATTTTTTTAAATCCTCAAGACTTTTAAAAAACTTTAAAAACCCTTGATGAAAAGCCACATTTTCCACTGAACTCTTTCCAATGAAGACACAACTAGAAAGAAAGAACACGTCGGGCCAAAGGAACCTCCCATTTCATTACACGAACACGCTCGATTGAAGAAAGACCAGTCAAAAGACGAACACGATCAGTTGGAGGGAAAGACCAAACAAAAGAACACTTGCTTGAAATTTGCACCAACAAAACACCATACAAAGTAGATAAATATTGAGGTCAGATAAATACTGAAGCCCCAGAAAAATATATTGAAATGATCCATCACCTATAGAGAATTCCAAATTATTTTTTCCATTACAGAGTAAAGAAGACCCTGAGCCACTAGCATTGAGGCCACTGGTATTGGAACCTGGATCGAAGCCATGAAAGATAGGTGTAAAACCCATTCATTTCATTATAGAAGAGTTAGGAAGACAATCTCACAACAAATGGAAGACCTTGATTAAAAGAGGAATAATTTTCATCTCCTTTAAGCCTAAAGCTTTCCTACAATTCAAATACGCTCCCCAGTTATTGAGCTTGGATGCAATCTAGAAAACGACCTTGATATATCTCTCCTAAAACCACAAAATAAGAAAACTACGACAAAAGGATTCACCTAGAAGTTAACACTTTACCAGGAAAAGATGGTAAGCCACATCCACAAAAAGGGGATTTGAAGCCGATCTTTTACCAGAATAACTTACCCAACAAGAATCTTTGTAGGCTTTCAGTAACACCTAGAACACAACAGATGAAAAATAATAATGAATAAAGAGAGGAAATTATCGGCTCTTTAGGCTCCTAGAGGATAATAGACTAATCGAGCACATTTAGGGTTAGCAAAAATTCCAATCTGCAACTCCTTAATAGTATGGGCGATATGTGGCCACAAAAACAAAAATAGTTCATCTGAACTTAAACAGGAATGCAACGAACTATAGATATAACTTAAAATACATAGATGCAGTAGAAATAACACTTAATTTAATTAATATCAAAGAAATTAAATATGCTTACAAACAAAATGGAAATAAATTAGCTCGAGTGATGGTAGCTTATCTCTGGGAAGAGATCTGGCGACTACATGCCTATGAATTGTGTTACAATGAGGCTCAATGGCCTTTTTATTATTGAACAACAAGGGAAAACCATAAACAACCAAAACCCTAACCCCAAGAGATGGAATTCCAAGAGTTTGTGGGCCCCGCAAGGGTTTGTTGGGCAACTAACTTCTTGGGGTCATAACTTGGTCATATTATCTCTATTTGGCGTGTATGATACCTCATTGGAAATATATTTCCATGTAATACAACATTTTCCATAGGCCCTTGCCTGTGGCTATGGGCCTACAACTGACCTAAAAAAAATCATTTAGGGGATAAAAAATGCTCTGGAATTTCAGGACCCGAAAAACTACTAAAAATGGTAAATGTTGTTAAAAACAAGGAAACAAATGAAACCGACAGGAGGTCTAGGTGGAATAGGCGAGTGGCCACCAATATCCCCTTGGATCATTTCTCCCTTAGGAAGAAATGCTCCCCTTGCATGCAAAGCCTCCATGAGGTGAGGAAATTTCTATTGTACCAAGTCACAAGTGAACCACTTGCCCTGGTGAAGGAGTTGGCCTGCTTTGACAACACGATATAGTTAAATCCTCTATTGACAAATTTTCTTGATCTATGTGTCCATGATCTGATCAGTTGTGTCATGTTTCATGCAGTCTGGGTTTAACGTCGTTGATGTGAGTTGTTCTGCACTGTCGGATGTTTCCAGTAATGGTGGAAAGTATGGCCAAAGGCAGTCCACATTGAACATTGGGTGTAGACCAAGGAAAGGTGGAATATTGAGCTCAAAATAATTGTCTCCTACAAGCTTGTTGATGGTTTACGACCCATATCGAAGCAATAAAAGCATACGATGGGGCCTAGTGAGTCGCTCCTTCTGCAAATGTAACCAAACTTTGTTGCCCATCTGGAACTTGTGTGGCACCTGATGTTAATCATGTCACGAATTTTACTTAGAATTGGCTTTGTCTAATATGTCATGGACCTACTATTAGATGTGTTGGATGCACTCAATAAATTTGTTATCCCTATTTCCCTCAGACTGAACATGGGCCCAAGCTATCTGAGTAGCTGCAAATGGTATGGTTGTTGAAGAAAGTGTAACTAGGTTCGGTATTTACAAATGTAATTTTGATATTTGTACTTGTCACGAAAAAGAAATATTATTTTTGTAAATTATAAGAATGATTTTCTTGCTCATTTCGTATGCCTAGGAAAGTCAGAGTCAAATTCATGTATAAGGAGATCTTCTTGAGCCTATGTGTAATGTATGTGGGTCAACTGAATGTCTAGAACAACCCTCTAAAGACAAGAACAATCACTCTTAATGAAGTTGGCCTCCAAAAAAGATAAAATATAGTCATGTCATCTCAGAATGAAGACACAACAGTTCATTTGTACAAGTCGGCTTATTATGGAGACGAAACCACTATATATACCCAGTAAGGTTCTGCGCAAAAATAGAGATATGGGAATCATATTCCTCTGTTATTTTTGTGGGTACAATACAAAAGAAAAACTCGGACTTTCTGAATTAATTTGATGGGTACAGGAGTCTACAATTCGCATTACAAGAGGGAATTATTTTGAGGTCTTTAAAATTTCGTGTATATTTATAATGATATAGTTGCAGTCTTAGCACAATCATTTATGATGGAGAGGATCATGATGATCCCACTACAATCTTGGCACATTTGTTATATTACACTCGACATAACTATAATCACAGTATATTTGTCACGACATACTTCTACGATGAAGTCATGGTCTCGATATATTTGATGATGAAGGGATACACAATCAGAATACTCTTTAGGAATAGTCACAGTCAAGGCGTAAGTATGATGATAAGGATCTCAGTTATCTCACAGAGACACACCTTGTCTCATATTCTAGACGTAGTCATAATCATGGCACAGTGATTTCCTGATTGTGATGAAGATAAAATTACAAAGGCATAATCATAATAGAAGATTTCAGTGCAACTTCAGTATATAGATTTCAAAGGTACAGTGATGATCTTCGTAATTTCACAGTGATAATATCAATAAATATGCATTGATGATCTCAGTAAATGTACAATGATAAAATCAGTGAATGCACAATAATGATCTCAATGATGGCGTAGCTATGATTATCTCAAAGATGACCTCGGTGAAGAAGCAATGGAGGTGATGATCTCAATAGTGAAGAGGATTGGTGTCTTGGTCTTGGAGTGGCTTAATTAGGTCACGGTTCATGGTCTTGGTATTCATCAATAGGAATCTCTATAAGAATAAATTTCTGCGGGTTTTCCTCTCCAAGAGGGAGACGTTTTTTTCCATGACAGAAAGCCAACATTTTGTGTTCTTGTCTCTTTTCTTTGGTAGCTATTTGATGAACTGAAGAAGACACACTCTAATATTAAATAATATGCTAATAAGCAAAAGTTAAATACCTCACAAATAGTTATCATGCTAAGAAGAATCTCATTAACTTCACATGCCCTAGATTATTCAATAATGGCCACATCAATGGGACATAGTGGTTGGAATCTCAACCACACCTGAAAGGGGTTGTGGCTAGTTGAGCTATGTAGAGATTTTTTGTAGTTGTGTTGGGCATAGGGGAGGTTTTTGTCCCATGTGCGTGGATGCTTCGAGTTGTACATGCGCAAAATGTGTACAATCATCATGTTGAAGACCTATGGTTGGCCATCAGTTTGGGGGTGCATTAGGGTAATTTTGAGGTCTAAAATGGGCCACCTAAGGAAATTATAAAATAATAGTGGAAATAATAAAATAATATTAGATTAGATCATCAAATTTTAGAGGGAAAAAAGAAAAAACTATTTTTTCAACTTTTCTCCCTACATGTTTACTCAAATTTCAAGTGGCAACACTGTTGGATGCAGAATTTGATTCCTCATCCGAGGAGTACCCTTGTTGCATAGTTTTAATGGACCCTACTACACGAAAAATGAGAAATACATGAAAAACGTGATTGCAAATACGTTTTTTCATGTATTTCACTTTTTTTTTGTGTAGCAGGGTCCATAAAAAATATGCGACATGGGTACTCCTTGGATGAGGAATTAAATTTTGCATCCAAAGAGTACTCTCGCTCAAAATTTGAGTAAAATATTAGGGAGATAAGTTGAAAATATGAGTTGAAAAAGTAGTTTTATTATTTTATTATTTTTTAATCTTTTTACCTTTTTACTCCAAAAATGGTGAATCATCCCCCATGGGTGAAATCATCATCTTGAATCCTATTGGTTCTTATAAACTTTATTTTGGTTGTACATTTTTCTTAAGAGGCCCATTTTAGAGCTCAAAATTCCCCTAATGGAAGGTCATGGGCTTAGTGAGCTTGGTATCCAGGATCGACTAGAGACTTGACCAAAACGTAGTTAGGCACTTGTTGTCCCAATCTGAGATAATGGGTTATAGGATCCCAAAGTCTACCCACACTCTTCAAAGAAGAGATGAGAAGTGGCTTGTGCTATGATACTCTTCTTGTAGGCCATCAGAATGGCCATCTTAGAGAATCTATGAATGACCACAAAAATGTAGTTGTTGCCATGCTTAGTAGAAGGGAGGCCCGACATGTAATCCATGGAGATGGATTCCCAAGGTCAACTAGAAGTAGGCAGAGGATTATATAGAGATTTCTTCTTGATTTTCAATTTGGCAATGGCACAGGAAGTGCAGGATCTGATGTGCTTCCTAACATCTTGTCGAAGGTTCGACCATTAAAAATACTTATGCAACATTGCCACTGTTTTCTCTACTCTGAAGTGTCCAATAAACCAATTGTAGTGCGCCTCCAAAATCATCTTGGCACACTCGCTTGAAGGAACACAAAGGTGTCCCAGGTGACATAACAATGTATCTTGGAGGTGAAATTTTGGAACTTGGTTACCTTCTAGGAGCGCCTAGTATGTGTTTTCGAATTCTAGATCGCTCTTATATATATGCAGCCACCCCAAAGTCTCATGCCCACACGAGTCGAGCACAATGGTCAGTACCATGACCGATGGTTAGCTGAGGAAGTATGCAACATTATTTGTGCTACCATTTTTTATGGCGATCGTTCTACAACTTCCCTTGTGTCTATATGAACTGCAAGGGTCGGTGGTTTGTGTGGATGACCATTTCCTTCCCCATAATGTATTGTTTCCATTGTTAGCAGGCTAGCATAATGGAATACATCTCTTTTTCATAGGTGGGATACTCTCGGACTGTGTCTGCATTTTTCTCACTGTGATATGTCATTGGATGCCCCTATTGAGTAAGAAATACACCAATAACATAGTTGGAGGCATCTGTCTCAATCTCAAACATTTTTTGTAGGTATGGTAATGTGAGCATTGGTGGAGAGGAGAGGTGATGCTTCAACTTGGAAAATGCCTTCATTTAGAATTCAAACCAAAATAATTTTTCCCCCAAGCCACAGGATAAAGGACAAATCTAAGGTTGGGTGACCCAGGAAAACCCACTAAATCTACAAGCAAAGGACAACACCATAAAGAAAAAAAAGGTACATGGGGAAATGGTGTGAGTTCCATAAGGGCCCCACTCACAACACAAGTTAGTGTTAGTCCAAGAAGTCACTGATGGGCGAGCTGAAGACTTCCAAATCAGATGCATGTTCCGACTCAAATTTAGAACCTGACTATGTTGGCTTGTGTTATATTCTTTCCAATACTACCCCACGCATGGGGGGGG
>APFE030949539.1:0-42776 GCA_000404065.3 Pinus taeda | reverse complement strand
TGTTATTGTTTCTGCTTCTGTAAATTGATGATCAACGTAGAGGAGGTTATGTATTATGCATGTATTCCACAATTAGTGTATAATCGGGATAATCTCTGTGAATAAGTTTCATATTATTCAAAATTTCTACAACCTTCGACAGGAATATTTTGTATGGCCTTCGACTTCAACTCTTTTATTCACACCTCATAGATTGTGCTTTAGTACCTTGAGAGCCATTATCATTATTGTTGTTTCCTCTCGAATTTGTTAATAGTTTTCATCATTGGCTAGTAATCAGATGGTGTATACCATGTTCGACTCCAAAACATATATTCACATGGTTAGACTCGTACTATGAAGTGACAAGGTAGAAGACCCTAGATCTAATTTCATCGATCAGGGTTGTGATTTTAGGATTCATACAATATCTACAAAGTATGATGCCTATGGTCATACAAAGAGTTATCCAAGCATGGGTCCACAATATGTCATCAGTGGATGTGACTTTGATCATTGTACATGTAAATTAGTTTAAATATTGAGTATGGGTAAGCCTACCTTAGCAATGATATCGTGATGATAATGTATTGTAATAGTCAAATGATGATCTCAACTAGTCTATTCTTGATCCATAATTTTCACATGATAAAGCACTTTAGTCCTCAACCATAGCTTCTGACTTTGTACTTTAGGGGGGAATATGTTACAGGTCATTTTTCTACATCCAATCAAATGGCCTTGAACCCAATTCTATCATCATCCATTGAAACTTTGCAGTCATCCCCTAGAAAGCTAAAAGCATTCCCTTTTCATAAGTTACAAGAATATTGGATTACATTGTCTAAAAACTCTGATTTTGTGGATCATCACAAATGTCATTAATATAGACTTCTTGATGTAGGTTGAACACATGGAAACTGTGTTGGCCATCGCTAGTTTTTTTCCCAAAAAGTGTGATGAAACTTGGAAATGAGGAAAAATAAAAATTAATTTTGATGTTTCTCTCTCTAAAAGATTTGGAAGTGTTTTTAACTATTTATTGTTGGATTATATCTCAAACTCATAATGTTGAGGTATCATCTCTTATCTCCTAGAACTTACCTCCCTCTAATGTGGATCGAATCCCAAGAGTGGTATATCCAAAACCACCTCATTTACCCTATAAATGCAGCCTCCACCATAGAGTCTGGGTTGTATTCTAGAGAATCTAAATTATGCCCTTATGCTACTCATTTGTGTCTAGAGATCCATAATCCATCCATGTGTTTGAGGTGTGGTTAAAGGATTACCATTGTGGCAAAGCAAGGACAAGATATCTAGAGGAGATTCACAAGGTCAATGTTGGAAAAAAAATTTAATATTGGGGGGGTGAAACAATATTAAGGCTAATTGAAAATTTTCTACCAATTTATATTTAACATTGAGACTTGGAAATCATTGTGTGAGCAACCATTAAAAGAAAATAGTAGTAGCTATATCAATCAATACAAGCATATGCATCATGTGTAGCAAACATATGACACACAAAGGTTTAACTTGGAAACCCTTCTGGGAGAAAAACCATCAAAGCTTGTTTGTTATTACGATGTAAATAAGATAAGCTACTCTATTACATCAAATTTTGTTTGTTATCCACCACTCACAGGAAGAACCAACTCCCTTATATTGTGTGCTAGCACCCACTAGCAGGAAGCACAAACTCACTCCTTTTCTAGACACCTAATCAGATTAATAGAAGAACCTGTGAAGCACCAACTTGTAGGAGGAATCAACCCCCAAGATTTCTTTAGATTCCCACTAGAGATGGAAGCACTAACTTCCTTTAAGAAATATTCAACCCACATTCAACAAGGAACTAATGTTCTTTGTATATGGAAACCACTTTGTCTGATATCAGCTTTATTCTCCTCTACAACCCTCACTCTACTTAGTCCATGCAACACTTTGTTTTATGCTCACTTTACAATATCATACAATCATCTCACGACCCTGTGCTCTCAGTAGCAGATACTCAGTTCTCATCCCCTTTTATTCCATATGCTCTCTCAACCTCTGATGATACATAGAAACACTCTGGGCCTCTTTCCCTTGCATAGGCACTCTCAATCTCCTCTCTATAGCACAAGCACACTTGGCCTCTTCTTAACAGCACTCACAAAGCTCTTCACACAATCTCAACAATTATTATTACCCCCAATTTTCTCATTTTCATTCCTAGGTTTTGATTCACTAAAACACAGTGATCAATGTTGTCCCTACTAGCCATCTTTCTGCCATTCACACTATCAGAGTGCATTTTTTCACAACTTACATCTGATATATACGCATTACATCTTCATTAACCACTAGGAATGGGCTCCGTTCACTCACCCATAGTTGTTTCATTAAACATGAGGATGGGAACCTGAGTTTTCCCATGTTGAGAAATAAATCCTCAGTCAACTTGCACACTATAGCAAGGTGTTGTTATTTCTATGAAAAACCTCTCATCCAAAGAGGTGAGGTTGTTATTTCATTCAATTCCTTGTAGTGTTCAAGAAATATTAGGGATGAATTGTCTTAGCTCATGATATACTCCATTATTTCATCATGTGAAATAATGGTCCTAAATGTTCTTCGAGCAAGGATTTTTTGCAGTCGCCATTATTCCAGCAACAAACCCTTCTGCACACATTTACTGGGCTATCTTGGGGTTTTGCTAATCCACTTATGTCTATGGCTAATTATGGCACACCATCCAAATCTAGAGAACTTCTCTCCAAATATGTTGACTCGTCTTCATTCTCGAAGGAGCTATGCTCTTAACCAGCTTTCGACCCATCCATGCCTGCATACCCAACTTATGGCAAATAGCCAAGATGACGTATCTAATAAATATGGCACACAGTGCCCAAGAGTAGTCGACTCATCACACCATGCATGTGCCCCAAATGCACTTTACTATAGGCCCAAAGGTCTTTTAACAAACACTGTTGTGAGATCCATCAAAAAAACTTTAGCTTTTTCTTTGTTGGCACTTTATCCTACTCTTCCACCATAGGACTAGATGTTGTAACCTTCAGTGAGGCCTATGGGCACTAGACCTCTTTTTGGCCTGTGGGGATAAATTCCCTTTATAACCTTTTCCATGCCCTTGGTTACACAACAAAAAGAAAACATACCCTGGGCTTATTCTTAGCCTTCAACTTTCTCGTTCGAGATTACAAGTCAAGGTGGGATTGCATGTTGTATGCATTGGCCAATCAAAATCTCGTCGAGAAGACATGTGGTGCCACTACTTCTAAAGCCTTTGAGAGCTTATTTTCCTTTATAAACCTCCATGCCCTTGGTCTTCATTAATTCCAAGAACCAAGTCCTGGTGCTAAGGCTTGAAGCTCCCTATCCCGACACTTCCATAAAATTATTTTAACAAAAGGTTATGGGGGTTCCGATCTCTGAGTTTCCTCCACTACTGTTCTTTACTCCTTGTGACCCCAACACTCTTTTTTGAATTAACAAATATTTATAGGGTTTCTGACCACTGGGGTATGCTCACTTCCAAGGTGACATCATGTTGATGTCATCCATGCCATGTGTCGACCTATGAGAGGTCCATGCATCACCCATATATGGGCCTTTTGGATACTTGAAAACACCAAAACTGCTTTCCATGTGTCCAACATTATATCATGTTGACGTCATCTCCGACCAATAATATGTTTCCACCTATCTTGTCAGAGGAAAGAGAAAGGGTCCCTTGATCCTTGGTTTTTCAAGTGATTTCCTTTACAAATGGTTCTATGTCCGAAGTAAATAATTTCCAAACCAATGCCTGAAGCCCTCACACCTGACAATTTTAAGAAATTCATGTAAACAAAAGTTACAGGGTTCTGAACCTTTGAGATTTTGACCCTTCGGGCTTCTGACCCTCAATGATTTTGACCTTCGGGGATTCGTTCCCATGACTTGTGCTTCATGCCATTCCAGGTCTTCTTTTAAATAGAATTTTTGGGGTTTGAGCCTTTCGGGGTTGTGACCTTCTGAGATTTGTTCCCACAACCCCAGCTCACTGCACTTCTACCTTTTGGAGGACCTTACATTGACTAGCCATAACTTTTGATATAGAGGGACATTTGTAGACTTTAGAATATCATAGGATAAGCCCTATCCAACTACGCCATTTCCAAAAAAATCTAAGTAAATATTCATATGTAGAAAGGCCTCCAAAGTCCGAGTTTCTATTATATAGAAAATGCTCTCCTCATCATCTCACAAGAGAAGAACACTTTTGACTAGAAGAAAACCTAAGTTACAAGCCTATTTTCCAAGGTAACGCACCCCAAAAACAATCAAACAACATGCTAACGTGATTGTTAGGTGTGTATTATATTCTTTCCAGGACTAGCCCCATGCGCAGGGGGATCATGGGGGGGTGATAGCTCACCGTGTTCATTGCATTGGGCACAACATGTAGGTCACAGGGGGGACGACCCAACCTATGGTTTTGTGCATGATTTTTGCACGTGGTTTTGGGCATGATGGTTTTTTTCCCATGGTATTTTGTAGATCCGGTCAAGGGAACTACGGTTATGTTCTAATATAGGGTTAATGGATTGGGTTTTATGAATTCTTCAGCATGTATATATATGTATTGTAACATTGAAAGGAATATACAGAAAAATCAATCTGGTAGTCCCCATTTTAGGATCCAGGGGAAAATCTCTATGTATATTTGTTTCATGTTTTATGCTCTCACCATTTTTTATTTTCTGTTTTTAGAATTCGTATGTAGGCAATTTTTGTAGGGGTTAAATCCTACATTTGGTATCAGAGTTTTTTTGGCTTCAAGGGATGTCATTACTATTGAGGGTTTTTCTCGAGCCTATGGTAGACCTTTTTTAGTGGGAGATCTGTGGGATCGATTCTTGTGGTGAAAGAAGATGGCGAGCAATGGAAAGATAGAGGTCAAGAAATTTAATGGTCAAAGTTTTGAGTTGTGGAAACTCAATATGGAGGATTTGCTGGTGGATAAAGATTAGTGGATAGTGGCAGATTTGGGTGCTAAACCAACGACAATGTCAACTAAAGATTCGGCGAAGTTGGATCGGAAGGCAAAGATCACAATATGATTGTGTATCTTAGATTCAGTATTGTTGAATGTATCAGGGGAAGCTTCGGTGAAGGCTTTGTGGGACAAGTTAGGGACTTTGTACCAATCTAAGTCTCTGGTGAATAAAGTGTTCCTACAAAAAAAGATGTACAATGTGAGAATGAAGGATGGAGACTCAGTGACAAACCATTTGAATGCTTTTAATATTGTGGTAAGCCAGTTGTTATATGTTTATATAAAAAATTTAGATGAAGATAAGTGCATCAGTTTGTTGTGTTCTCTACCAGATTTGTAGGATATTCTAATTGTGCAATAGGTAGCAATGTAATTGCCTTGCAGTTTGATGAAATAGTCTCATCCTTGTTGTTGGAGGAGATGAAACGAAAAAATATGGAGGTCTAAAATGGTGATGCCTTATCTGTATGAGGACGGTCCCAGAATAGAAACAAAAATAAATCCTCGAGTGGGAGAACTAAATATAGAGGGAGATCTAAATCTCCAAGAAAACCTGTAAAGATGTGTTGGAAATGCGGAAAGGAAGGGCACTTCAAAAAGGACTGTAGATCTAAATCTCCTGAGAAAGGAAGGGGATCTGATGATGCTCCTTATGCAGAGGTAGAAACCACATCAGATGAAGGTGGGTATTTGTACTTGGCTTCTCCTTCAAGTACACATGTAGATCATGAGGCATGGTTGATTAAGTTAGGTGCATCCTTTCACTTCACTCCCCACAGGGATTGGTTCTGTGAGTATGATCAATATGATGGTGGTGATGTCTTCTTAGGGGATGACAGGAAGGCTATAATCGTCGGTCATGGAAAAGTCAAGTTGAAGTTGCAAGGTAGAAGGATTAGAACACTTTCTGATGTTTTGCATATCCTTGCATTAGCCATAAATCTAATTTATGTAAACAAGTTGGATGATGCAGTTGTAAAAATAGTGTTTGAGAAAGAGACCTACAAGATGGTTCGAGGAGCACTAGTATCGATGTGGGGAGTTCGGATTGGAATTATGTAAAAGCTTTAGGGTATCACTATTATTGATGGGTGCAACGTTCTGTGGTTCCTGAAAGTGGAGCAGAAAATCTAGTGGTCTCTGGAGAAAATACCATGCTATGGCATCAAAGGCTTGGAAATATTGGAGAGAAGGGCCTTCGAATACTTCATGGTAATGTTATGATAGAAGGTATGTCTAATTTCTCTCTGGATTTTTATTTCTGTGAACATTGTGTATATGGGAAGCAGAATTGGGTGAATTTCCCCTCTAGTGCTAAGAGGGTGAAACCGATATTAGAGCTTGTGCATAGTTATGTGTTTGGACCTGTGTCAGTTCCATCACTAGGTAAGTCTATGTACTATGTATCATTCATAGATTACTTCTCAAGGAATACATGTATATATTTCCTCGAGAATAAATCTGAAGTCTTTGACTAGTTTAAAGAATTTGAGACGCAGGTTGAAAATCAGACAGATAAGAAGATAAAGGTGTTGAGGACAGATAATAGTGTTGAGTTTTGCAATAAAGAATTTGAAGAGTTCTATAAGAAGTGTGGTATAAAATGGCAGAAGTCTACTCCATACACCTGAGAAAATTGGAGTTGTAGAAAGAATGAATAGGACATTGATGGAAAAGGCAAGAAACATGCTCAGTGGTGTCATTTTAAGACATGAATTCTGGGCAGAGGTGGTGGAGACTGCATGTTACCTGGTCAACAAATCACCTTCATCAACATTGGAGGATAAGGCTCCACAAGTGGTATGGACTGGTAAGAAACCCTCCCTTTCAAATATGAGGGTATTTGGATGTGATGCATATGTACACGTTCCAAAGGGGAAAAGAACCAAGTTGGATAGTAAATTTGAAAGGTGCATCTTTATTGGGTATAAGGATGGTTTAAAGGTTATAAGGTTTAGAACCCAGAAAGAAGGAAGGTTGTGTACAATCGTGATGTGGTGTTTGGAGAGGTGAAAGATGTTATTGAACATGAATTCCTACCAAAGGAACCTAAGAAGATATAGTTTGAGCTAAAGGAGGAGGAATTAGACTCTACATCATAATATGAATCAGAAGATGAAGAGCCACAAGCTCCAGCTGTGAGAAGATCAGTTCGAGAAAGAAGGTGGCCAAAAAGGTATAGTCCGGCTTCTTTCTGTTCAAATTTTTCTTTATCTATTACAAATGATGATCCCATAACTATCAAGGAAGCAGTAGATTTAGATGATGGAAAACTCTAGAAAGAGACCATGGTTGATGAAATGGCATCTTTGCACAAAAATGAGGCTAAGGATCTGGTGGATTTTTCAACTGGAAGGAAACCTATTGGCAACAAATGGGTGTTTAAGAAGAAGATCAATGCAGAAGGCAAGGTGGAGAAATACAAAGCTTAGTTTGTAGCAAAAGGTTTATTCCCAAATGCCAAGAATTTATTTTCGTGATATTTTTTCCCCTTTTGCCAAGGTAGCTTCTCTTAGATTACTTTTATCTGGTGTTGCTGCTTTTGATTTTGAGGTAGAACAGATGGATGTGAAGACAACATTTCTTCATAGGGATCTAGAAGAAGAGATCTACATTAAGCAACCTGAAGGATTTGTGGTGAAGGGTAAGAAAGAACTAGTATGTGGGTTAAAAAAGTATTTGTATGGGTTAAAACAATCACCAAGGATGTGGTATCAGAAATTTGATACATTTATACGGGGACTTGGCTTCACTAGAAGAAAAGAAGATCATTGTATGTATTTTAAATTAATTGGTGACTGTGTTATTTATTTGGTCTTGTATGTGGATGATATGTTGTTGATTGGAAATAACAAAGAAATTATCCAGGAATTGAAGACCCAATCGTCCTCCAAATTCGACATGAAAGATATTGGTGCTACAAACTTATTTTTGGCATGGAAATTAAACAAGATCAGGAAAAAGGGAAACTTTGGTTAAACCTGAGGAAGAATGTCGAGACAATATTACAAAGGTTTAATATGCAGGATAGTAAACTGGTCAAGGTTCATATTCTTATTGGTGTAAAGCTATTTGTTGAATAGTGTCCCAAGACACAAGAAGAGGAAGAGGACATGCCCCGTGTTTCATACGCAAGTGTAGTCGGTAGTCTGATGTATGCAATGGTTTGTACTAGACCAGACATTGCACATGCAATGGGAGTATTAAGCAAGTTTATGTCAAAATGAGGGAATGAGCATTGGACAATAGTGAAGCAGTTTTTCAAGTATTTGTGTGGCACTAGTGATTATGGTCTATGCTACCAAGGAAGACCAAGATTGGATAGAGCTTTGGACATCCGTGGATTTGTTGATACAGACTGGGCTGGGGATCTGGATCAGATAAGATCTAAAGTCGGTGTGTATTTAACATGTTTGAAGGTGTAGTCAGTTGGATGAACAAGAGATAGTTTGTAGTGACACTTTCAACTACATAGGAAAAATACATGGTAGCTACTCATGCAAGCAAGGAAGCAGTTTGTTTGCAGAGATTATGTTCAAGTATGGGGTTGATACAATGATCTATAGGGATAGACTGTGATAGCCAAAGTGAAATTTTCTTGGCAAAGAACCGTTCTTATCATTTAAAGACAAAGCACATTGATGTTCAATATCGCTTTGTGAGGGATATGGTTGAGGAAAAAAGGGTGTTGCTAGTAAAGGTGGACACTTTGAATAATAATGCAGATGCATTGACAAAGTATGTGAGCACTGAGAAGTTCTCTTGGTGTAGAGAAACAATGGGTGTTGCAGGGCTGGATCAATGACTAATCTCTCCTGTGGCGCCGAGTAGAAAGAAAACAACAAGTGGGAGAATGTTGGGTGTGTGTTATATTCTTTCCACAACTAGCCCCATGAGTGGGGAGGTCACAGAGGGGACAAAAGCCCCACTATTTGTTACTTCGAGCGTAGTAGGGGAGTCACAATGGGGGCAAAAGCCCCCCTTATCGAGGGGTTTGAGGGGGGTAGTAGCCCCCTTCTACGGGGTCCAGCGAAATGCCCAGGGGAATTTGTTTTTGGATCCTATATTAGGTGGGCGAAGCTACTTATGGTTTTGTGCATGGTTTTCGCACATGGTTTTGGGCACAATGGTTTTCTGCCCATGGTATTTTGTAGATCTGGTCAAGGGAACTATGGTTATGTTCTAATCTAGGGTTAGTGGATTGGGGTTTATGGATGCTTCAGCATGTAATATATGTATTGTAACATTGAAAAGAATATAATGAAAAATCAATCTGGTAGTCCCAGTTTTGGGATCTAGGGGAAAATCTTTGTGTATATCTGTTTTATGTTATATGCTCTCACCATTGTTTAGTTTATGTTTTTGGAATTTGTATGTAGGTAATTTTTGTATGGGGTTAAAACCTACAATGATCCATGACCCAGCAAGGTGCGTTAACCTAGGAATCAATGCTTTGTTTTGCCTAAAGGGTCGTATTACTAGATTTTCATGAGCTTCTGTAGGTTCAAATGTGAGTTGACTGACTGACACTTTGTTTTTCACTCAATATTGACTCCAAAAAGCTAGAAACATCTCCCTCGGACATGTCAAAGGAAATTATTGATCCTAACATAACCAAACAAAGGAGGAAAGAGAAATAAAGTAGAGGCAACATCTAGTGCCTGAATGAAACTTGCAGAGAAATTGGAAAGGATTGAGCCTCCCATCGCTTCTAAATTGGAGGCTAGGCCATAGTAATTGGGATTATAATGTGTTCATTGTTATGTTGTCGAGAAGTTGATTGTGTGTGTGTGTGTGTGTGTGTGTGTGTGTGTGTGAGAGAGAGAGAGAGAGAGAGAGAGAGAGAGAGAGAGAGAGAGAGAGAGAGAGAATAGCTAGGAGCTAAGGGAAGGCTTGATTAAAAAATCATGGTTTTAATCATTCTTCTCACATCTAATAATATAGATCTACTATTTTTCTGTCTATGTGATGATATTGATACCTTATTTCTATATATGTTGATTCAATGGTGAGACTGATTTTTATCAATGATGCATTCTAACTCGATATGTTGTTATATGTTAATGTTTTGGATTGTTAAAGTATTATATGCTATAAAGATCACTTTGTTTCTTTATCACGTGAAGGTTCTTATTTGAGAGTTGATCGAGGATCCTTTCTCTATCACACTGAAAACTCCAATGGATTTTTATGAAAGACTAATAGGTAATCCTTCTTTGTTTCTTTGTCAATTCCTAGATTAACATGATTGTTTAAATGTATTTTTGAACAATTGCAAGTCACTTCATTATGTCTGCCTTAGGTCCTCGAAGGCCTAAGAGGGTTTTTTTTCCACCATCACTCGTGCATTAATCCCTACAACTGAATTGGTGGATCCACTAGGGATGCTCTTAGTTCCCAGCTTTGATCTCCTAGTTCCTAGATCTCTACCTCTCTCCATGTCTTTATGTGCCTCTTGATCTGGATTCTGATCAAATTGTACGCTTCCAAACTAGTTATGTTGTTCACAGCTCTGCTCAGACCCTGATTAGACACTTTTTGCATCCTAATCCTCTGTAACACACCCTTCTAGTGTTGTCTATAGCATTATAATGCATCTCTACTTATTGGACAAAGCGTTAGCCCTGCTAACACTTTGCTTTCCTTACGAGGCTACGTTATCAACCCAAACTCTTGACATCCACCCAGTCCCGTGGATTCTTGTGTTAGAGAGGTTTCCTATGGTCTATTCTTGGGATCTACAACTATGAAATTTGTCTGGTTGGCTGCTTGCATGAACATTTTTATTTTTGAATAATAGCTTAATTGCATTCAATTTTTGAAAAAATAAAAATGAAAAATGTTTAGATTTTAGTTATTTTCGTTGGATTTGTTATGTTATAGTGGGTTAGTTGTAAGAGAATTTCATGTATGCATTTCTTTTCATGTGTTTAGACTGCATTTGGATTTGTGATTTCTGAAATGGCATATAGTTACTCTCTCCCTGTAAGAGCTCTTATTCATCGAATGGAAATCTAAAAGCATTTATCTTGCAAGGTTTGATTCAGAGTCTCACTTCCATACATCAACGCTCCCTCTGGATACATTAATCAAGTTCACATAGAATCAATCGCTTAATAAAAGTAATCAACAACTCTCTTTTTAGCGTACACACGGATTAGTTAAGGTAGAATCTTGGATTAGGCTATAGTGAGTAAACTGCCCAAGATTTCGAAACTGAGACTAGTGTCACTAATTAGAGTAAAATCATGTTTCACTCATATCATCTGGGACCACTCCACTTACAATGGAGTTAAGTGCTAGACAACATCAGAGTGTAAGATAAGTTAGCACACCTTCAATTTCATTTTGGAGGGTATTTTGTGTATTGGGGATTCCCTCGAGGATATCGGAGCTGAGTCAGGGACTCAGGTGTCCTACCCACATAGCAAACTTTCCATGACCATGACCCCCTCGGAGGTGTTTTTGATTTGAGGTAACCTTAGTGGCTAGAATTTTTAGGGATGAACACAAGGTGACTAGGGCCGTTTGCCCTAGTTCCTAAACATACGAACCTACTCAATCTCTGGTTTTTTGGGAGGGTGCTCATCTTCACAAAAGTACTTGGCCCCTTATTACCGAGGTTTGGGCGAAGCTAAGGAATAATCGTAACTGTAAATTTGGTCAGATCTCTCTTTTAGCCCCTTCGATACTAGGTTTCATCTCCAAGTAGTTGTGGTTATCATACAATGTTATGTTCCCTGGTTGCTTGTTGATTGCCTTTAGAGTATTTTTTTGCTTTTAGGTGCTTGATTTTTGACACTAAGACTATAACAAATATCACATTTAATTTTTTTTATATAAAATATATCTTTCACCATGCATACATTCGGCCCTCGTTATCTATCTAGATTACAACGAGCTCTTCCTCCATTGACTCTGGAGTAATTGTCGAGCTTCAATGAATCAGATTATCCTTCATTACAAGGAGAGCAGAATCCAGTGTCAAACATTGAATCACATAACACTTCCCAAAATACCTTTTTTCCTGAGGAATTCTTTAACGAAGGTGTTGTACCTCACTTTAATCCTCCACTCAACAGCCCTATTAGACTTGTTTTGGTTCGGGTATCACCTGTGTCTATTATGTCTTCATTAGTCTCCACATCCAATATTTCGATGGTGACCAGTGGATCATGGTCTCTCGTGGACAATTTTTCTCCACCACCACTTCCCCTACCTTCTCTTAGTCATACATCATTGATTGGTTAACCTGCTACTCAAACTATGCCTAGTCCGGGCAGCCCGGTTACACCTGTTATGGGTGGAGTTCAATACCTTCCTGTCTCCACCCCTTTTTTGTCATCTCCTGGACCTTTGATTATCACCCCTTGTGGTGTTTTTAGTACATCCACCTTAAAAAATCCATTTGGTTGGAATCCTTTCCTAAGTTCTAACCCCTAGGCATCAATTCCTCGGGGAAATGTTTCCAATGTGCACATCCCTATCAGGGGCATCCTTGCCCCCCCTACCACTTATAGGAAAACCTGGTCCTTCACTGATAGACCTTTTTCCTCCTGGTGAACACTCTGTTGATGTTGGTCCCGCACCTATTGAAACCTATGTGGCCAGAAGTATCCCTCAACCCAATCCTACTACATCTATTTAGGCATCCCCTCCTCAACCACCATGGAGTTAAAGGGGAAATGTCTATCCTTGGGGAAACCAATCTTTTGTCACCTAACCTAGTGTGCCATATGGCCCACCATTTTATATTACCACATCGCCACCCTCAGGAAACTATTATCTATTGTATACCATGTATCCTCATGGAAACCCATTGATGGGGGGACCTCTTGGCCCTTCAAGTCATCTTGCACCTCCTTGGTCGGATTGGGAGGCACCCACGCCCTTTCCTTTTCTGGAAACTTTAGACATCCTAGATCTACATAAGTTGATTAATGACCCCATCAATCACAACTTACTTTGGCCTCTAATCCCGCATAACATACCTGCAAACATCCTGAACTTTGAAGGAAAACAAGGAGATGACCTAGCTACACACATCACTACTTACCAAATATGGTGTGTATTGAACTCCATGATTAATGATAGTATCTGGCTCAGACTCTTCAACCACATCCTTATTGGCAATGCTTCCAAGTGGTACATTGAGTTACCACACGCGTCAGTGAATACTTTTGGTTCCTTGGCAATGGAATTTCAAAATCACTTCCATCTTCCTATCTGCTATAAAACTGGAAAGGAACTCCTTACTAGTTTATGATAGGACACTTCCACCCACATCTCTGATCACATCCATGAATGGAGACATAGGAGGAGAGTTTTCAAGGCCCCCATACCTGATTACCTCTTAGCAGACTGGTTCTGTAAGTCTCTTCTTCCCCCCATTACCAAGGACGTTGCCATGGCTAGTGTGGCTATAGAAGACCTATCTATTTGTCGTGCCTAGAATTTATATTTTATCTATTCATAATCTGACACACTTTATGATTTTCTTCCTAAAGCTTCCCGAACTTCCATTCACTACCTCTGGGTTTGCTGTAAAACAATTGAGCAGGCGCGTTTCCCAGCCATTTGCTCCTCCAACTGCTACGATCAAATTTGTGTAGTATACACAAAAACCCAGTAGTGAGAACATGAAGAATAAGAAGAAAACAACTCCTTATGTAAAGAAACACACTATCCAGAACAATCCCAATCAGAAAGATGCTGCTAAATATGACAAAGGAAAATAAAAAATTGTCAAGTTCCCTTGTAATATATGTGTTGAGAACCATATGACCTATAAATTTCCTTGTGTTCAAGAGTGCATGTAATTTCTTTCACAAAAGGACATTGGTCAGACCCTTGAGGTCCTTAACAACCCATTCCTTGCTCAGGAGTAGCAACATCTTGTATCGAACCCACTGCAACCTCCTCAAGGGGGCAACAGAAGTTTGCATCCACCTCCTCCTGTAGAAGGATCATCAAATGTTTACACCTTTTGAGCAGTTGATTCACAAACACGAGCCAAGGACTATGGAAATCCAGTCACTAACACTTTGGATGGTGCCTCGAGCTGTACTGCACCTCCACTTAACGATTTGCATATCAAAAGGCATGTTGCTGACCCCGTGATTCATCCCCCAAAGGGACACTTCGTCAAACAACACAGAATACTTTTTCACACGATATCCAAAACTATAGTACTATAGAAGATTTTGCACAAGCATCATCTACTATGTCTTCCCTCGAAATATTACAAACATGCCCAGCACAATGAAAAGATTTGCTTTTGGCCATTGGTGGAATTGATCCTTAGAATTCTAATCTGGCAATTTTCTGTTGGGTTGTGTTATATTCTTTCCACGACTAACACCCCTAGTTAACCAAGGGGTTAGAGGGGGGCCAAATCCCCCCCTTCATTGTGGCGATTGCGCAATGGGGGGGTCACAACGGGTTTGAGGGGGGCAGGTATCCACGCTCTACGGGGTCCGAGGTAGCGCCTCAAGGGAATTTTTTTTGGACCCTATATTAGGTGGGAGGACCTACCTATGGTTTTATGCATGGTTTTTGCACATGGTTTTGGGCACGATGGTTTTCGGTCCATGGTATTGGATGCTTCGACATGTATGTATATATATAATATATATATATATATATATATATATATATATATATATATATATATATATATATATATATATATATATATATATATATATATATATATATATATATATATATATATATATATATATATATATATATATATATATATATATATATATATATAGATATATAATGAAAAATTAATCTGGTAGTCCCGGTTTTGGGATCCAAGGGAAAATATCTGTGTATATTTGTTTTATGTGTTATCCTATCACTATTGTTTATTTTCTGTGTTTTAGAATTCATATGGAGGTAATTTCTGTATGGGGTTAAAACCTACATTTTCGACATGGAAAAGAGTAAGCCTCACCTCTCCCATCAACTTGCATTTCAAGTGCAGGTCATGGCAAAGGGCAAATTTATCCACCAAACAATCATTGAAGAAGGTGCTTCGACCTACATAATGTCTACTTCCTACTGTCTCACCTTGGGTTCTCCCACTCTCTCACTGCCATCAAATTTCGTCAAAGCATTTGATGGTCATATTTTTTTCCCCAAAGGATACCTTACTATCTATCCCATCACTTTGAGTGGGAAAACTGTAATAGTGTGTTAAAATTATGCAACTACGGTCAAATTCCACTTTGGACAACTCATATGATGAAGGCAATAATTTAAATAGGTTCCTCTCTTCAATAGGACCAAAATTGACCTAAATATCACCTAATTTGGATAGACATAAGTTTGTTTTTGAATTTATGTTCCCACTCGTGTATATTGGATTAGGTCAACCCTATGCATATGTACAATTGGACAAGTCAGCCTCAACATCAATTGGACCCTCATGGAAGCCTATAAATAGAAGAGGCCTCAAGATCATTTGGACACATTGATCAAGACATCTTCTCTTCTCTTCTATTATCTTCGTTTGCATAGGTATGATGAAGAAAGTACATACAAGGGTCCAAAACTATAGGGTTGAAGCTCGCATCAATCTAGGGTTTTTGTTTCTCACTCACACGCACACAACTGAGTATTTTTTACCCTAGACGCACATATATATTGGTCAAGGGTGCCTGTAGGAAGCCTCATACACTTGCACAGTAGCCTGAAGGGGGAATTAAGGGTTTCTGAAGTAGATCAAGTATCTGGTCCCCAGACACACAGACAAAGTGGTCAAGGGTTCATCTAGGAAGCCTTAGATGCTCACACAGTAGCTTTAAGGGAGAGTCTAGGGTTTCTAAAGTAGATCTGGTAGTCTAGTCCCCATATACACATGCATAGTTGTCAAGGGTGCATTTGGGAAGCCTCATACACATGTATAGTAGCCTGAGGTGAGTGTCTAGGGTTTCTGAAGCAGATCGGGCAGTCTGGTCCCTAAACTTACACACAGAGTGGTCAAGGGTGCATCTGGGAAGCCTCAAATGCTCTAATAGTAGCCTAAAGGGAGTGTCTATGGTTTATAAAGCATATCAGGTAGTTTGGTCCCCAAACACACGTACATAGTGGTCAAGGGTGCATCTGGGAAGCCTCAGATGCTCACACAGTAGCCTGAAGGGAGCGTATATGGTTTTTGAAGCAGATCAGGCAATCTGGTCCCTAGGCACACACATAGAGTGGTCAATGGTGCATCTAGGAAGCATCAGATGCTCATAAAATGGCCTGAAGGGTGTGTTTATGGTTTTGAGGTAGATCTAAGTGTATTTGTCCGTATTTGCATTCATACAGTTCACTAGAGAGCATCTAGGATTACCATATTCACTTGCACAGTTCCTCCTTCGTGCGACTGGGACTAAAAGATGAAATTTCAATATTCCAAAGACTCTTCTCAGTGATAGAAATGTTCGATAGTTGACTACAGACAATGGCAATACATTATAGTCCTAAGAATTAGGGTTTTAAGTATAAGCATGATTAGGTTCATTTCATGGATGTCATAGTTGTTTTACTGGTTAGTTGCATAGATGAAGATATGGGTCATTGTACTCTCTTTTGTTGAATCATTTGATGACTATATAGGAAGAAGAAGAATTTGCAAGGGTTTCCCCATAGTGGGTTTTTCTCTGGTCTCAGACCAATATTGGTGTCTCTATGTGCGCATGCTTTTCCTCTATTGTTCCTTTATGTTTTTCTACATTGAAGAAATGCAATTATCTAAGCAAATAACAATATATTCCTACAAAAAATTAACACAGTAGACATCGAAGTCATAGATGGCCATCTCGACTATAAATTTCTTTAGGGCTACAGTTGGACTTATGCCATGACTTCCTTTGTTTCTTCAGTCTTCTGACTCATCCTCTTTCCTTTGGATGGGAAAATATTCATAGTGGATCAACTATCTTTATGTACCACAGATTACTCCATGTTACCCAGCAATAATGTGCCCTTAGTGGGTGGCATACTTGACTCTAATGTCAGTATTTGTACCATTCTTCTGAAGGGTTCCTCGCTTTTAGGACGTTTTCCTCTTCCACCACCTGAGGTTTTGTAGATGTCTTAGTTGTCTCTACCATTTTTAATGGACCAACCAATCCTTAGATCCTCCCAACCCCTTTTGCCATTGATTCCTACAGAGAACATATGCCATTATTACTAGAAAAACTTGATTATTAGGTTGTTTAATCTGTGTCTGAATCTCTTACTGCTTTGGTCACAACCAATGGTACCACCCCTCCCTCTATTGATATCCTCATTGAAGTCTTGCCTTTTGATGAGGCTATCTGGGAAATCATGTCGCTAGATGAGCAACCCTCGAATACTTTTAACCATCGTGCTTCGGTTTCTGACTCGAATGGGACCTCTTTACAAATGTTGTCTTTTAACCAACCTGAGATTGTTCCTTCTTCTTATATTGATTTGGATATCTTCAACTACTAGAATTATCCAAGACCTTTTACCTCGGTGATGTTATCATAATTTCATGTGAAAGAGTATAAAACAACCACATGTGCATGCTTTAAATAATATGAAACATAATGACGATAAAAATTTCAAGAACACATAACACATTGATGATAGAGTTCACCCAATGTGGGTTACGTCTCTGGGCCTTGGTGTCAAAAGTGGGGAGGCTGCTTCATTAAATGCTACAAATGATGATGATTTACATGGTATGTTTTTTGTCATTACAAGGACAAATACCCTCAATTTGAGTGGCATGTCTCTCCACGAGATGTTCACCCTACAGGAACTCTCCCTCAAATGGGTCCTCCAACATGAAAAGCTAAAAAAATCTCACATGATGTGGCAGAAAGTATCCCTCAACATAATGGTAATCAGAGATCTCAACAATAAAGACATCATCTCAGCAAAATAGAAGAAAAGCATGACAAGCGGTATCATATACCTCCACTTTTAAAGATGTCCTAAAAATTAAAGGCTCGTATGCTGAAATGGACTGCACCACTAAATTCTTGGAAATGAGTGGTGTAAAATCGACTGTCAACTTGCCCAATTCTGACACCGTCAAAATCTGGGCCCTCGGGAATCTTTTAGATTCCCCAAAGATTCCTTTATGAAGATTTGCTGGAAAATCCACTTCTCGGAAGAAGATTATGAGTAAACCACTATGCTCCTTGTGAAATTCTATGAAAAGTGACTGTAAAGTTAACAACATTCCGCCTCAATCAAAAATCAGTCTCCAAGGAACCTTAAGATTCCACAAGATTCTCCAAAGATTCCCCGCTGCTGGAAACCTGCATTTCTACTGCTCAGGTGGAGATTCTGACTGGACGGTTGGACTCCTGGCAAGAAAACATGTAAAAATTACTATCCACTCATAAAAATTTGTCACTGACATCTCTGGCCCTCAAGGGAATCTTTCTCAACATCTTAAGATTCTCGTTCATGGTTCTAGATGCATGATGGTTGCACTAGTTCAAGTTCCACCTCCACTGTGGTCTGTTGTGCTCCTCTCCCCATGGGATGAAATGGCAAGTGTTTATGTATTTGAGCATCGGCTAACTTACGAAACCAAGGTTGTTGGGCTGTTGGTAGTCGTTATAAAATTGTGTGGGGCCAGGCAGGGATTCAAACCCCGTCCACTCTATAGATAGTGTATTGTTTTGATATATATGGCGCAGATGTTATAACCATCAGTGACGGTTAATTACTTCGATGGAGTTTGTTTGGAAATGTGGTTGGTTTGTATAACCATATCTTATACCCCCAAACCCTTCTTTAACCTATACGTTGGGATAATTTACCATATTTCCATATGGTTTATTTTTACTTAATATTAATATAATAACCATATTGTCATATGGTTTTTTTCTTTTTCTATATTTATGTGATTTTGATCATCATATTAATAACCATATTTAAATGATGTCTTTGTTTTATATGGAATTTTTAATATATATATATATATTCTTTTTGCAGGTGCATGAAGCTAATGAAAGGGTGCCATGTGTCAGGGTCTGGTAGGGCAACACCTAATTTCCACGTAAGCTTGTGGGTCTCACCTGCTGATTGCGATGCCATGTAGCACAATGTGGGCCCTACTTTTCCTTGTCTTATCAAACTTTAAAAAGCCATAAGTTAGTCATACAGACTCGGATTTGAGTGTCCTTTGCGCCACCATAATCATAATGATGAGCAGTATAACTTGGTATTGGTTTGGATACATTTTGAAGACTTTGATTTTCAAGCCTTTCTAAAGCCACCTTCGATTTCTGAGCCTTCCTAGAGCCACCTGGATCATATATGACTATCCAAACTCTAGATTCATAAGGTAACTTGGGTAATCTTTACAAAACTTTCTCATTGATATCTCGAGTAAAACAGGTATTGTGTAAAATATTCAAATTGGAGTTGACTGCACTTTTTGAGGAAATCACGAGCTTCACCTACCTCTTTAAGGAGTTCCTTGATGTTTTCACTTGGTATTACAAGGAAATTCTTGACATAGACCCCTCTACTATCGAGAATGAGGTCAATATTGTTGACAATGCCAGGGCTGTCTAGCAAAGACTTCGACCTATCCACCCTTGCAAAACAATTTCCATCAAAAATAAAGCCAAAAAAATGTTGCGTGTTGGATTCATCTATCTCGTTCCCTTAACAGAATGGGTATCTAATCTGGTTCTAGTAGACAAAAAATAAGGTACTATCTGTGTATGTGTCGACTACCACGATTTGAATGCTGCATGTCCAAAAGACAACTATCCTACTCCGTTCATTGACCAGATAATCAACAATTGTGTCGGTTTGTAATGTTTCTCCTTCATGGATGGATTCTCGAGATATAACCAAATTGCTATCAAACCTAACGACTAGCACAAAACTGCCTTCATCTATCCTTAGGGTACATTTGCATAATGTAAGCTCTCATTCAATATCAAGAATGCTTGCACAACCTTTCAGAGGGCTATGGACTACACCTTTCATGATATTAGACACACTGTTCAAGCTTACATGGATGACCTTCCTGTTCATTCCAAGAAATGAGCCCAACACTTAGCTCACCTTCGAGCTATTTTTCTTATGTTTGGGTTCTATAATGTTCATGTCAGTCCACATAAGTTCATATTGTTTATCGATTCTCGACATCTACTTGGATTTATTGTCTCAAAAAAAGATATTCAGGTTGATCCCGACAAGGTCAAGGTGATTACTCAATTGCCCAAACAACAATCTATTCTTCAACTCCAAATTTTGCAAGGGAAGATAAAATTCTTACATCATTTCATCTTCAAGTATGTCGAGTTAACAAAAGGATTCATCTGCTTACTAAAGAAAGGAGTACCCTTTTTGTCGGACGATCAAGCACAATGCTCGTTTGATGCCTTGAAAAAGGGGATAACCTCAACCCCACTTATGAGTCATCCTGACTATACACACGACTTTCTATTATTCCTATCGGCCTCACTATCCTCCATAGGAATGGTTTTGGTTCAAACACACAATGATCACAGTGAGCATGTGATTAACTACCTTTCAAAAGGTCTTGTCAGGCCTGAATTACGATATTCACATATGGAGAAAATATATATGGAAATATTTTTTCTATGTTAGACTACCATCATTCCCTGGAGAATCCCATGAGACACATTTTGTCATGTCAAGATATTGGAGGAAAGTATTCTAAGTGGATCGTCATCCTCCAACAATTCGATTTGGTTTTCACTACTGACAAGGAGAAAAAATCCTTAGTCTTCATCGAGTTATTCTCTAACCTTCCCGAAGTCGATCCAAATGAAGTTTCCCATGACCCTATGCCAAACGAATGTGCTTATATGGTCGACTCTAGTGATCCATGGTATGGAGACATCCTTGTATACCTCTAAACACAACATTTCTGCCTAGATTTATCTTCAGATGATCATCATCGCATCTGGCACTAGGCTAAGCCATACTTAGTGTTCAACGATACTTTATATTGTCATGGTGTTGATTTAGCTCTTCGACATTGTCTTGTCCTTATCGAAGAGGAACACATTCTTCATGATTTTCATGCTAGGGCATGTGGAGATCACCTCTCGGGCATGGCTACTGCCCAGAAAATTTTGCGCACAGGATACTACTGGCCAACCTTATTTAAATATTGTATTACTGCAGTCCAGTAGCGTCATCCTTGTTAAGTTTATACAAAGAAAATGCTTACAGCACCTAACCCTCTACACCCAGTTGTCTTTGTCGGTCCCTTTTCTAAACGAGGAATTGACTTCCTCACTGGAAACCCTACTTCCTCTGACACTCATGACTATATTATTTTTGTCATTGACTACTTTATGAAGTGGGTTGAAGCCATTCCCACTTTTTGGGTTTGATGGGGAAAATGCTGCCTTATTCCTATTCAGTTAGGTTATCTATAATTTCGGTGTGCCCTGCATAATTGTTACATACCACGGTTCACACTTCAGAACCATATGATGTTTGATTTAACTTTTATGCTTGGTTTTCCCCAAGATCGTTCTTCTTCCTACTATCCAGAGGCTAACGGCCACGTTGAATTCGTTAACACTGTCCTCAATACCAGTACCCTGGCTAGTAGGAAATCAAAAAACCCAGTGGCATAGAATGTTATATTATGCTCTTTGGGCATACCAAACGTCAGTAAAAACTGCTACAAGCAGTTCCACCTATTGAGTTTCAAATTCCATCTCTTAAACTTGTCGTTGAATTCCTACTCGGTACTACTACTAAAGAATAGCACTTTCTTTCACTCAATTATTTGGATGAGACCCATCGAGATACTGCACTAGCTCTTGAAGAAAAAAAGTTTTGAGTCAAATCCCAATACGATAAACATGTCAAGCATCATTCTTACCAACAGGGAAATCTCATCCTACTCTATGATCAAAAACAGGATCTCCTGGGGGCAGGAACACTTCAACCTTATGGTTCGGTCCATATGTCGTCACTAAGGTTATTTCTAAAGGATCCAATGAACTTTAGGATTGTGACAGAATCCCACTCGTAGAGACCCGTAATGGGCTCTATCTCAAGAAGTATTTTTCCTAATTTTCTACTAGGCATGTGCATTGTAATTTTATGTATAAAAGTTTTGTTTCTTTGGTGTGTCTGGTTAGTTTTGGTTTTTGATAGTTATTTTTCTAATGCATGTGTCTTATTTTTCATAGATGTCCACTTCACTCTTTCCATACATCGGATACGCGGATGGTGTCAGTGGTCACACACTACACATTGCATGAGTTGCTTGTGTTCTTTACACACCTGAGTTGGAACTACTTAGTTCGGGGGGAGATCTCCCTTGGTTATGCCACCAACAATATTGTTGAGTACATGTCAGTCATTGAACTCCTTACTAAAGTTATATCTCATGACATCTCCAATTTAATGGCCAGGTTAGACTCTCAGCTCATCGTTATGCATTTGACCAATCATTATCACATTCGTAATCCAATCTTATTACGTTACTTTTTAGAAACAAGGATTTTGGAACATCTGTTTGAATTTCTTACTTATGAACACATTCCACAAGAATCTTGTTAGACCAGGCAGTAACTCCTCAGAATCAATTCATTTTATTCATTCAAGTTGGTCTTTATTATACACATGAAGGGAGAGACTGTTCATTTCATCTCCTGGTGAGTCTTCATATTTTCCATTATTTATTTATAGCAGTTACACTTATTCACCCAATCCTAATAATTAGGTGTCAACATCCCCCCCCTTAATTTGAAGGGACGTTGGTAAGTCCAAGCATTATTCTAAATCTTTCAAGCTTTTCTCTTCCAAGCACTTTGGTGAAGATGTTCGGAATTTTCTCATTAGTGGAACAATGGCGGAGATGGATTGTTTTGGCCCCAACATGATGTCGAATCAGATGATATTTAGTATTGATGTGCTTCGTTCGATCATGGAACTTTGGGTTCTTGGCCAACTTTATTGCTGAGGTATTGTCAATCATGAGTGGAGTCGATTCTACTTGTTTTACCTGCAAATCTTCAAGAATTTTCCTGAGCCACACAATTTCTTTTGTTGCCTCAGCTGCTACCAGATTCTATTTCTGTTGTGGAATCGGATTGTTTGCGTGATCTCCAGGAGATAGCACCTGATCCAAGACTCATAACATAACCTGAAGTAGATACCTCCGTTTCTTTGTCTCCATCGAAGTTTGAATCAGAGTATCCAATCAAGCTGAAGTCGTCCACCTGTGTATACTTGATTCAAAGTCTTGAGTTCCCTTCAAGTACCTTAGAACTCTTTTTGCAGTAGACCAATGTCCCTCACAAGGCTTTTGCATAAACCTGGAGAGGATTCCAACAAAAAACGAAATGTCTGGTCTAGTAGTAGTTAGGTGGTTGAGACTTCCTACAAGCTATCTATACTTTGTTGCATCCTCAAATTCTTTTCCTTCAATGGATGTGAGCTTTAAGTTTTGTTTCATTGAAGTAGTAAGAGGATTGCATTCTGTCATGCCAAACCTGTTCAACATATCTCCAATGTACTTATTTTCAGAAAGAAATATGGACTTTGGATGTTGGGTTACTTCAATGCTAAGATAGTAATGAACATAGCCCAAATCAGTCATTTCAAAACTTTCCCCCAATTCCTTCTTTATGGATGCTATGTAGCTTTCATTGTTCCCTGTCATTAAAATATCATCTACATATACCACAAGATATACAACTGTTTTGCCAATTTTCTTGACAAATAAAGTTGCATCATCAAGATCAAAATGATTGAAATTGAGTTTCAGAAGATGCTCAGTTAGTTTTTCATACCAGGCTTGCAGTGCTTGTTTGAGGCCATACAAGGACTTCACAAGTTTGCATACTTTATGTTCATGTCCTTTCACAACAAATCCTTCAGGCTGGGACATAAAAACATTCTCTTTTATATCTCCATTCAAGAAGGTAGTTTTTACATCCATTTGATAGACTTTCCAAACATTCTGAGCTGCTAGTGCAAAGAGTGTCTAGATGGTGGCCCATTTTGTTGTGGGGGAAAAAGTTTCTGCATAATCGACCCCTTCCTTCTGTGCAAAACCTTTTGCCACAAGCCTATCTTTGTGCTTTCCAAGTGAGCCATCAGCTTTGTACTTGTTCTTGTAGACCCACTTGCAGCCAATTGGTTTGGTTCCAGATGGAGGATCAACCAGCTTCCAAGTGCCATTCTTTATGAGGGCATCATACTCATTTTTCATCGCTTCTTTCCATTCATCATGAGAAGCAGCTTCTTTAAAGGAAGTTGGTTCAAAATTTGTAGACATGTTCAATTCACAATCATAAGAAACATCCATATCAATAGGTGAATTAGAGTCATCTACATCACCTCCATTTTGCTAGTTTGAATTTCTGGTTCTTGTCTTTCCAACTTCATCAGGATGAACACTTTCAAGTGTCTTCGTCAGCCACTTTGGGGGACCTTTCTAAGATGGTCCAGGCTGCTTTTTTGATTGAGTTGGGACTGAATCAAGATTGAGTGTCCCAATTCTATCAATTACATCACTTAAGGCATCATCCGTTGTTTGAGTTTCATGTGGGGGAGAGTGCTCTTCAGAAGAAGATTCCACATGTTGATCTAGTATAGGAATCCCCCCTTCAAGATGTGGAATATGATTATCAAATTCTTGAAAATTATTTTGTTTTTGCGAATCTATCCAAGCGATCAAGTTGTCGCTCAACAACATTGTCAGTTTTGGATGATTCAAGAAAAATTACATCTCTAGATACAACAAACTTTTTATTTACTTCATCATAGAGGCAATATGCTTTGGAGGTGTTTGAATACCCCAGGAAGATACACTTACGACTTCTAGCACCAAGTTTGTTTCTATGTACCTTTGGTATCAAAGCATAACAGGTGGAACCAAAGACCCTGAGATCTTTTACCGAAGGAACATGTCCATACCATAATTCATAAGGAGTCTTGTTTCTTATAGCATTAGATGGAAATCTATTCTTTATATATGCAGCACATAGAATAGCATCAGCCCAAAACATAATTTTACATTTTTGAAAAACATCATGGAGCACACCATATTTAAGATTGTCCTATTCATTCTTTCAGTTACACCATTTTGTTGGGGATTATAAGGCACAAATGTCTGATGTTTGATCCCATGTTGGCGAAGATAGTTTTCAAATTCATTTGAAGTGTATTCTTTTCCATTATCAATGAAAATAGATCCAATATGAGATTTGCATCATTTTCAATCCATTTATGAAAGTTATTGAATGTTTGAAAAGCATCAGATTTGTTCTTCAATAAATAAACCCAACACATTTTGGTGTAGTCATCAATAAATGTCATCATATATTTGTTTCCATTTGTAGAAGGAAGAAGCATTTGACCACATAAATCTGAATGAATGAGTTCAATTTTTCTATGTGCTCTTGAATGTGAATCATGAAAAGACTATTTGCTATGCTTTCCTAGAATACAAGCATCACATTGCTTAAGTTTCCTAGGAATTGTAGGCAAACCAACAACACCATTTTTCTTCAACAAGCGAAGGTTGTTATAGTTCAAATGTCCAAATCTAGCATGCCATAATAAACTTGATGGAAGTGTACCTTCTTCATAATGAGAGTTGTATGAGAAATGTTGTGAACGAGCAGAGGTACCCTACAACTTGAGAAACCTTTCTTCTTCTATCCCCCTCATGACAAGTGAGTGGTTAGATGCTTTTCTCACCTCAAGCTTGCCATCAAACATATGAATGGAGTGACCTTGCTGGCAGATGTGGACCAAGGACAACAAGTTTTTCTTCAATTGTGGGAGATATAGAACATGATGCAGAAGAAAGTATGGAAGACTAGGCAATTTGAGCTTGATTGTGCCAAGCGCTGATGTCTTGAGTTTTGATTGGTCTGCAAAGTATACTGTTCATCAACATTGTCAGTAAATTCTTCAAAAAAATATTTTCTATGAGTCATGTGGCAAGTTGTTCCTAAATCAAGCAACCAATCATTTTTCCAAGAAGCAAGTGAAGCATTAAATAAATCTTCATTTACTTTGATATTACATTGTGCCACAACATAATGAGCGGATTCAGGTGCTTTACCTTTGTCTATGTCATTAGTTTTATCTTTGGGTTGGTTTCTTTGCTACTCAATTTTGTCCCAAGGTAACTTGCATATAGAGGCATCATGTGATCCATTTCTTTTGCAGCGTATGCAATGCAAATCTGAATTTTCTCCTTGAGAGTGTCTACCCACCTGCCTCTGAAATATCTTCCTCTTCCTCTTTGACCACTTCTTCCTCTGGAAGAATCTTGGGCAATATTCTTTTCTTTATGAGCAAGGCACATAGTCTCTTCAGAATATTCAGGGGATGTCTTCTTTCCAAAAGCTTTCTCTCTTTCAACAAGTTTTTTCACAAGAGAGTCAAAGGTAATATCTTTGACATTTCCATTTGCTTGCAATGATTCAAGATAGTTGGAGGAAGTAGGATAAAGTGCCTTGAGAAAATCGATAAGAGGAATATTCAATTCAACCTTAGTGGCTTTGATATCATGCATTATAGATTTTACTTTGGATGCAAGAGCAAGAGGATCATTATTTTTTAATTCAAGAGTGAAGAGTTTAATCATGAGTTGAACAACTTCGAGTGTAGAATGTGAGTCATAGAGTTCTTTCAGATTTTGTAAGGCTTCGAAAATAGTTGAAAATGGCGAAATATGGTGACTCACCTCTTCACTTATAGATGCTGCAATTAATGCATAGGCTTTGCTGTTCTTATTTCTCAAATGGTGAAATCTTTGTCTGAGGTAGGTTGTTTTGGCTCTTTGTCTCCGTCTCCAATGCACACTCCTTTCCACAATTCATTGAAAATGAGGGCGTGTTTTATCATCTGGGACAATTCAGGATAGTTCTTCTTGCCAGTGAGAACTATTTCAACAATGGATATGATTGAATGCATTGTAAAATCTGAGTGTTGTAAAAATACTTTTGCTGATAGGAAAAAAATACTTCTGCTGATAGGAAAAAAATACTTCTGCTGATAGAAAATACTTCTACTGATAGAAAAAAATACTTCTACTGATAGAAAATTTTCTAAAGTTCACGTGCACTTCATATATTATATGCCCATTATATATCGATCACATATGGATCAACATATAAAAGATTTCAACTAATTTTTAATGATGTCTTTTCTCAACACATGCACCATGGATACCATACATATTTTTGAGCCAATGCAAAAGAATCTGATGCACCAAATAAAAAGCATTCAGAGCATGCATACACAGTCTTTAAAAAAAGGTTTAATGTAGTCTCCAAAAATGTTTAATGCACAGGAAGCACATATCATATACAGATCCACTAGCGCTCCCACCACTTCAGACATTTACCTAGCCACTGCGCATCATACACCAGAACAAGGTCTCAGGTCTAGTACCAAGGACTGCTCCATTGGCAATGGTTACAGTGCGTAGTAGAGAAAATAGGTGTGATGCCAAGGGGAAAAACTTGTGTATGGTAATGGAGGAAGTGTAATACCAGAACTTCTTCAAGGTAATGAAAAAGTTGTGTATGGTAATGGAGGCAGTGTAATACTAGAAATTCTTCAAGGTAATGAAAAACTTGCATATGGTAGTAGAGAGGAGGGGAGGTCTGTGTATTACCAATGCATATTGTTGGGAGCAGAGTGAGGTTTGACAACGAAGGTTTGGCAATGGAATGCTAGCAACACTTAAAGCGAGTAATAGAGTGAAGAGAGGCAATGAAGGCTGGCAAATGGTTCCCCTATCTTCTCATTCCCCCACATCGGCATAGAGATCAGAACATTCCAGAGTGCATTCTTTTCAAATTCTTGCAAGGGAATGAACAAATATGATGCAGTGTAATATAGATTGACACCATTACTTGTTCACTTCCTCCATAAATCGAGTGACTAGACCATTAAAGATTGCAGCCCAAAAAGAGAAGTCCATGAAAACAACAGGCTGAACATTGGATGCGAGATAATTGCAATGAGGAGCAGGTATTCGATGGGTATACCAAGTGTTACCCAAATTATCACGCAGAGGGTAGAGAATAATATGGCACACTGTAGGAAATGCAAGACAAATTTATGAAAAATGGCAGAAGGGAGTTACAATGGCAAATAGAAGCCAAAAATGGTGCTAGCTCTGATACCATGTCAGACCAGTTAGTAACTCCTTAGAATCAATTCATTTTATTAATTCAGGTTGGTATTTATTATATACATGAAGGGAGAGACTGTTCATTTCATCTCCCGGTGACTCTTCATATTTTCCATTATTTATTTACATCAGTTACACTTATTCACCTAATCGATGATTAGGTGTCAACAAATCTAATGGATTAGCTAATTCATTAGAAAATTATGTGTTATATTGGCATATGTCACATTCTTTTTAGTCGCATGCATAAATGTACATTTTCATTGTAAAATTGTTTCCAATCATTTACATCAAAAAATTTCCAAAAATTGGGTGTTTAATATAAAATGGCTTCACTAAGACTCGCTCTATCACCCTATGGCTATCCTCTACTCCTGTTGATCCTGCTACTCATGGTAACAGATCATTGCTCTATCTAACCTCCTTAGAGACACCAAAAACTTCTCTGGTACACCCATTGTGTGTCGTTGCATATGGATCAGTATCTCTCTCATGGGAAAAGGCAGCACACCCATGCTCAAACCTTTGAGGTTCCTAGCAACCTTGCGTAGACTCTATGTGTCATCTCCCTCTTCAGTGGTTGTCACGGTCCCTACTACTGCTCCAACACCATGTAGTTGATCCCCATGCCTTGAATGGTGTGATATACCCGCAGGAAAAATAGGAGCCACATCTGTGTCAATAAAAGCTTCATGGTAGATTGTTTTCACCCTAAAAAAAAAATTAAAAAATCATAAACTTCAAAAGTCAAAAATTACTTTTTGTCTTTGAATTATCCTCTTACCTTCTAGCCCCCACTAAGTGCCGAGTGGAAATATCAACTCTAAATGCCATGTATAGTTCATCCTAGAATACTAGGAGTCCTTGAACATGGGAATTTGACCACTAAGCCACTCAAAGAAGTCATCATCAAAGTAGTGCCTAATTGGTCCACCTCCCGTTTGAGGTACTAATGAAGCCCACCGATCTTTTCATGGGTTCCGTGGGACCAACCACGACCAGACTCACATGAGGCCTCATAACGAGCACTCTCTCTAGTATGGAGGATACAAACAGTGTACCATACCCAAACTCTCTTTGGAACTGAGCCTTACATGTTGTCATCTATGTTTTCACTTGTCATAGGACTCCCTCACACCAGTTGAACACTTGTGGATGCAAGAAATCCAATGCCAGTAAAAATTGGGATTTTGTAGCCACACGATAACTCTTAGTCCCTTCCAGTCACACTATCATCCACAGACTAGACCTCATTTGTCTCGATTCCACCCGATCTACTAGAATCTTGTCACTGACAGGGTGAATATTTTCTATGCAATGTGTTCAGATCAAATCCACTATCCTCCCCAGATCTTCTCTCCCTCTTGTTAGGTTTACTCATGCATCCCTGCAAGATAAACCAGTGAGGAAATAGATTTCATCTCACTCAATCGAGAGCTCATGATCCCTAATATTGAACAATCCATGTTGTTCATCCTACTGTTGGATTGTCCAACTCAAGAGGTCCTCGTGACTTTTCATCAGGTCAAACCTAGCATACTTTAGAAACCTGCACATCTTATAGCATCTAAAATGTTAGGTCTCTGTTATATTTTTCTACAACTAGTCGCATGCATGGGGAGGTCACAGGGGGGGCGATAGCCCCCACTGTTCGTTGCTTGGGGCACATCAGGGGGGTTGAAAAGAGGGGCACATCATGGGGGTCACACGAGGGGCACAGGGTGGGCAAACCTACCTATCGTTTTGTGCATGGGTTTTGCAAATGGTTTTGGGCACGATGGTTTTTTGTGCATGGTATTTTGTAGATCCCGTCAAGGGAAATATAGTTATGTTCTAATCTAGGATTAATGGATTGGGGCTTATAACACATATTTCATTAAATTTGGAATCTTTTTATTACGATGATATCAATAAAATTGAGGTTTTTGGTTATTTTGAAATTCTAGATTCATAATTTAATTCGAAATTTAATGAAATATGTGTTTTATGAATGCTTCAGCATGTATATATATGTATTGTAACATTGAAAGGAATATAATGAAAAATCCATCTGGTAGTCTCGGTTTTGGGATCCACAGGAAAATCTTTGTGCAATTGTTTTTTGTTTCTCACCATTGTATATTTTCTATTTTTTAACAATTCATTTGTAGGTAATTTTATACAGTGATAAAACCTACATTTGGTAGTGGAGTTGTTTCAACTTCAAGGGGACACCTTTGCTACTGAGGGTTTTTCTCGGGCCTGTGGTAGACCATGTTCAATGGTAGATCTACGGGATCAATTCTTTCAGTGAAATAAGATGGTGAGGAGTGGAAATATAGAGATCGAGAAATTTAATGGTCAAAATTTTGAGTTGTGGGAACTCAAGATGAAGGATCTGCTAGTGGATAAAGATCAGTGGATCGTGATAGATCCAGGTACTAAACCAACAGAAATGTCAGCTGAATATTGGGTGAAGTTTGATCAGAAAGCAAAGAGAAAAATATGGTTTTGTATCTCAGAGTCAATATTGTTGAATGTATCAGGGGAAGGTACGGTCAAGGATTTGGGGTACAAGTTAGCGACTTTGTACCAATCTAAGTCTCTGGTGAATAAATTGTTCCTATGGAAAAAGTTGTATAACCTGAGGATGAAGGATGGAGACTCGATGAAAGAGAATCTAAATGCCTTCAATATTGTGGTAAGTTAGTTGTTATATATTGATATAAAAATTTCTGATGAAGATAAGTTCATCGGTTTGTTGTTTTCTCTACCAAATTCACAGGATAGTCTGGTCGTTACAATAGGTAGGAATACAACTACCTTGAAGTTTGATGAAATAGTCTCATCCTTGTTTTCAGAGGAGTTGAGACGAAAAAATTTGGAGGGCTAGAATGGAGATGCCTTGTCTATACAAGGACAATCCCAGAACAAAAACAAAAATAAGTCCTCGAGTGGAAGATCTAAATCTTAAGGGAGATCTAAATCTCTAGGAAAACCTGTAAAGGTGTGATGGAAATTGGAAAGGAAGGGCACTTCAAAAAGGACTGTAGATCTAAAGCTCTTGAGAAATGAAAGAGATCAGATGATGCTCCTTCTACAGAGTCGAAAAACACCTCAGATGAAGGTGGGGATGTGTACTTGGATTCTTCTTCAAGTACACATGTAGATCATGAGGCATGGTTGATTGACTCAGGTGCATCCTTTCACTTCACTCCCCATATGGAGTGATTCTACGAGTATGAGAAATATGATGGTGGTGATGTCTTCTTAGGGGATGATAGGAAGGCTAGAATCGTTGGACGTAGAAAATTCAAACTTAAGTTGCAAGGTGGAAGGATTAGAACACTTACAGGTGTTCTGCATATTCCTGCATTGACCAGAAATTTGATTTCTGTGAGCAAGATGGATGATGCAAGTGTAAAAATAGTGTTCGAGAAAGATACTTGCAATATGGTTCGAAGATCACTGGTATTGATGTGGGGAGTTTGGATTGGAACTTTTTTCAAGCTTCTAGGTAGTATTTTTATTGATGGGTGCAATAATTTTGTGGTTCCTGAAAGTGGAGCAAAAAATCTAGTGGCCTCTAAAGAAAAGGCCATGCTATGACATCAAAAGCTTGGACATATTAGAGAGAAGGGCCTTTTAATACTTCATGGTAATGGTATGGTATAAGGTATGTCTAATTTCTCTCTGGATTTCGATTTATGTGAACATTGTGTATATGGGAAGAAAAATCGAGTGAGTTTCCCCTCTGATCTTAAGAGGGCCAAAGGGATATTAGAGCTTATGCACAATGATGTGTTTGGACCTATGTTGGTTCCATCACTGGGTAGGTTTGTGTACTTTGTATCATTTCTAAATGATTTTTCAAGGAATACATGGATACATTTCCTCATGAAAAAATCAGAAGTCTTTGACAGGTTTAATGAATTTAAGGCTCTGTTCGAAAATGAGACAGAGAAAAAGATAAAAATGTTGAGGACAGATAATGGTGGAGAGTTCTGCAAGAAGGAATTTGAAGAGTTCTGTAAGAAGTGTGATATAGCACAACAAAATAATACGCCATACACACCTCAACAAAACAAAGTTGTAGAAATAATGAAGAGGATGTTGGTGGAAAAGGCAAGAAGCATGCTCAGTGAACAAGAATTCTGGGAAGATGTGGTGGAGAATGCACGTTACCTAGTTAATAGATCACCTTCATCAACATTAGAGGATAAGACTCCACATGAGGTATGGACAAGTAAGAAACCCTCTCTTTCACATTTGAGGGTATTTGGGTGTGATGCATATGTACATGTTCCAAAGGAGAAAAGAACCAAGTTTGATAGAAAATCTACAAGGTGCGTCTTTATTGGGTATAAGGACAGTTTAAAAGGTTATACGATTTGGAACCTAAAAAAAAGGAAGGTTGTGTAAATGTGGTCAAAGATGTGGTGTTTAGAGAGGTGAAATATGTTATTAAACATGAATTCCTACCAAAGGAACCTAAGAATATATAGTTTGAGATAAAGGAGGAAGAATTAGACTCTATAGTAGAATAGGAATCAGAAGATGAAGAGCCACAAACTTCATCTATGAGAAGATCAGTTCGAGAAAGAAGGAAACTAGAAAGGTATATTTCATATGCTTTCTTTCAAATTTTTCTTTAACTATTACTGATGATGATCCCAGAATTGTCAGGGAAGCATTATAGTTAGAGGATGGAAAACTCTGGAAAAAGGCCATGCTTGATGAAATGACATCTTTGGACAAGAATGACGTTTGGGATCTGGTGGAGTTGTCGGCTGGAAGGAAACCCATTGGAAGTAAATGGGTGTTTAAGAAGAAGATGAATGCAGAAGGTAAGGTGGAGAAATACAAGGCTCGATTAGTAGCAAAAGGTTATTCCCATGTGTCAGGAATTGATTTTGGTGATACTTTTTCTCCTGTTTCCAAGGTGTCTTCTATTATATTACTTTTATCTATTTATGCTTCTTTTAAATTTGAGGTAGAACAGATGGATGTGAAGACATCATTTCTTCATGGGGATCTGGAAGAAGAGATCTAAATGAAGCAACCTGAAGGCTTTGCAGTGAAGGGAAACAAAGAACTGGTATGCAAGTTAAAATGTCTTTATATGGGTTAAAACAGTCACCAAGGATGTGGTATTAAAAATTTGATACATATATATGAGGAATTGTCCTCACCAAAAGTAAAGTAGATCATTGTGTGTATTTTAAATTAATTGGTGACCGTGTTACTTATCTTGTCTTGTATGTGGATGATATGTTGTTGATTAGAAATGAAAAAGAAATTATCTAGGATTTGAAGATCCAATTGTCCTCTAAATTATACATGAAGGATCTTAGTGCGACAAACTATATTTTGGGCATGGAAATTAAATGGGATCGGGCAAAGATGAAGTTTTGGTTAAACCAAAGGAAGTATGTCGAGACAATACTGTAGAGGTTTAATATGCAGGATAGTAAACTTGTGAAGGTTCATATTCTTGTAGGTGTAAAGTTATCTATTGAAAAATGTCCCTAGACATAAGAAGAGGACGAGGACATGTCTCGTGTTCCATACACAAGTGTAGTCGGTAGCCTGAAGTATGAAATGGTATATACTAAACCATACATTTCACATGCAGTGGAAGTATTGAGCAGGTTTATGTCAAAACCAAGGAAAGAGCATTAAACAACAGTGAAGTGAGTTTTCAAGTATTTGCATGGCACTAGTGATTATGGTTTGTGCTACCAAGGAAGAGCAGGATTGGACAGATTTTTGGACATCTGCGGCTTTGTTGATGCAAACTGGGCTGGAGATCTGGATCACAGGATATCTACAAGTGAGTATATGTTTAAACTGTTTGGAGGTGTAGTCAGTTGGATGACCAAGTGATAGCCTGTAGTGGAACTTTCAAATACAGAGGCATAATACATGGCAGCCACTCATGAAAGAAAGGAAGCAGTTTGGTTGCAGATATTGTGGTCAAGTATGGGGTTAGTACAACGAGCTATAAGGATATATTGTGACATCCAAAGATAAATTTTCTTGTCAAATAACCATGCCTATCATTCAAAGACAAAGCACAGTGATGTTTAGTATCACGAGGGATATGGTTGAAGACAAAAAGGTGTTGTTCGTAAAGGTGGACACTTTGAATAATATTGCAAATGCATTGACGAAGTCTGTGAGCACTAAGAAGTTTTCTTGGTGTAGAGAAACAATCGGCATTGGAGGGTTGTACCAATGACTAAGCTCTCTTGTGACCCCTTGTGAGTGGGAGAATGTTGGGTGTGTGTTATATTATTTCCACAACTAGAAACACATGCAGGGGGTCATGAGGGGGCGATAGACCCCCCATTTATTGCATCAGGTGCAATAGGGGGGTCACAGGGGGGGTGCAACCCCCCGTCAGAGGCTTTCAGGGGGGTGGTAACCCCCAGTATGGGGTCCGGGGTAGCACCCCGATAAAAAAAAATTGAACCCTATTTTAGGTGGGAAGACCTACCTATGGTTTTGTGCATGAGTTCTGCACATGGTTTTGGGCATGATTGTTTTTTTCCCATGGTATTTTGTAGATCTGGTCAAGGGAACTACGGTTATGTTCTAATCCTTATTAATGGATTGGGGTTTATGAATGCTTTGGCATGTATATATATGTATTATAACATTGAAAGGAATATAATGAAAAATCAATTTGGTAGTACTAGTTTTGGGATCCAAGGGAAAATATATGTGTATTTGTTTTGTGTTTCTTGCCATTGTATATTTTCTATTTTTTAAGAATTTGTTTGCAATTAATTTTTGTACAGGGTTAAAACCTACATAAACATGTTGGATCCTTTAGCATTTGAAGTTCCTCTTGGTCATGAGCTCTTTCTCTCCAAAGACTCATTTTCAGCAATTGATTCCTGCATCACAAAAACCCTTACTTAGCCTTTTACTAGCAAAATTCCCCTAGGAATCAATAAATTTTATCTTTTCTAGCGCTTGGCCGACTAATGCGACCACCTTCACTCCATTGAGTGTGCTGACGCTCTCTTATTGTGTGGGAAGAGTGTGCTAATGCATCCCCTGGTCTAGACGACCATGTTACCCAACCAAACCATCTAAGGCATGCTTAAAAATGAAAAATTGACAGTGAAAAACATAAAGTTAGGAATCTAAAGAAAATTCAGGATCAATACTCTTACTTGGAATTGACGGAAAGTTGAATGGTTTCTCGGTGTGTTCGCAATTTCTTGGGGAAGTTTTGCTACCTTTTCTCTCAATAGCACTCTCACATCCTCTAACTAGTGCAAACAAGGGCATGATTGTCTTCTTATAGCCACTCTAGAGGTATGACTTAGCTTAGCTAGTCTAATTTGTGAGCAGTTTTTTCCCTCTTTCTTTCTAAATACACCAAATAGTTATTCTCTCAATATTTGCATATGATGTGATGTCTTTTAAGTGATTTTTTGTAGTGATTACCACCATTGACTAGAAATGAGCATATTATTTTTAGGGACTTTTTCTTCCTCTTCAAATGAAAAAAAAACCCAAGTTGCCTTCTTCAAGTTCATAAAACTACTACGAAGAAGATTTGAACACTTCTTTTTATCTCTTTTTCACTATGTTTAAACTGAAAAATATACTTCGAGTTTTCTTTGTCTAAGTTTGTTAACAAAATTTTATGAATATTATCGAGTTTACTCCATCCCCTTATACTCGTTAAAAAATGAGGAAGATGTCTATTGAGCACAGGTTTATCACTTCATCTAGACTCAATGGACTTACTTACGAAAAAGGAACTGTGTTTGGTATACTATTAACCCTTGGTCGCACCTAGTCATCAACCATGACAAAGGTACCCCCTTGGATTTGTCTTTACGATTGTTTTAGATTCTCTAAATGTGAAAATACCACTGAGTTTTCCCTTTTCTAGACTCATTAAACTTAATCAAATTGGGAAAAACATGGACAGAATAGTGGCTCCACTATCTATATTTTGAAGGATATTTTGGCAACAGACTTCTTATCACTCCCTTGAACATGGCACCCCCTCAACATTTTCCTCTTTAGACAACTTCTCTTTGAACCTTAACATCCTAAGAGTTTAGCCTTGATACCCTATTGTCCCTACATCCTTGTATCCTAACACTCTTTGGTGTTCTTTAGTCTAAGTTGTGTGGTCACCGTGATGTCATGCCTTCTATTTTTCAAGGGATCTACTTACTCTCTACTTCATGTATCAACCATTCACTCATATGACTATTTTCCCTCAGTCTGATTACCCCATTTCTCTAAACTATCTCTAACACAATCATTCTTTCCCTATTTTGCATCAACTGATGTAGGACACCTTATTGCTTACCTTTGAAAGATCTCTTCCTATTGACTTCAACATCTTATCTAGGAAGTAGATTCAGAAACATCTCAGTACCCTAGAACTTGCTTCCTTAGTGGCAGTTTACCCTACGTTTGATTGGGGGTTTTCATCATTAGATCCCTGTTCAAAAATTCTATGAGTGTTTGACATCAACACATTTTATTCACACTCGCTAGATTGTACTGTGCATCTTGGAGAAGATCATCCTTATTGGTTAACAATTTTCATCATTGACTGGTAATCATATGATTTCTCACATGTTCGACTTCAACTCCCTTTTTCACATGCATATAAATATGATATTTTCAGAAGTGGAACTAAGACGTTTGGTAGAGGCTTACATCACTCAACTTTGTTTCCTCTCCCAAGCTGTGACTATTATTTTCGGAGATAGTTCATCAGATTGATTAGATTATGACAAGCTTCCACATTGTGCCAATTGGTGGACCTCAGAGTCATACCTCCTATGGACATCACTCTAATTTTGTTACTAAGCATTGGAATTCCTGACTCAATACATGTTTATATATTTCTGAGATATGTTATTGTTTTTAGGACTTCCTTAGTTTCAATGCCCTGATCCTCTCTCTCTTCAATTACAGTTTGTAAATTATTTAGGCCATCATCTTCTTATTTGACCTCACATTTTACGGGGCATATGTTATACATAAAATGACCTCCTCGTCAACTTAGAGGATAAGAACACTTTTGACTGGAAAAATACCTAAGTTGTATGCCAATTTACCACGGTAACGCACCCCAGAAACAGAAAAATAGCATGCTAACGTGGTCCATGACCTAGTAAGGCATGGTAACGTAGGAATTAACACTTTGTTTTGCCTAAAGGGTCATGTTACTAGATTTTCATGAGCTTCTAAAGGTTCAAACATGAGTTGAATTACTGATACTCCGTCTTTCACTCAATATTGACTCCAAAAATCTAGAAATATCTCCCTCAATCATGTCAAAGGAAATTTGAAATCCTAACAAAACCAAACAAATTAGGAAAGAGTAATAAAGAAGAGGAAACATATAGTTTTTTTCTGAATGAAACTTGTGGATAAATTGGTAAGGATTGAGCCTCCCATCACCTATAAATTGGAGGCCATGCCACAGTAATTGGGGTTAGAATATGTGCATTGTTATGATGTTGAGAAGTTGAATAAGAAAGACAGAGAGGGTCTAGGAGCTAAGGGAAGACTTGATTCAACAATCATGGTCGTAATCATTCTTCTCACATCCGTTAATATAGATATGCTCTTGTTCTGTATATGTGATGATATTGATACCTTATTTCTATATATGTTGGTTCAATGACGAGACTGATGTTTATCATTGATGCATGTTAACTCTATATGTTGTTATATGTTGATGTTTGGGATTTTTAAAGTACTATATGCTATGAATATCACTTTGTGTCTTTCTTATGTGCAGGTCCCGATCAGAGAGATTACCAAGGATCCTTTCTCTGTCACACTGAAAACTCCAATGGATTTGTACGAAAGACTAACAAGTAATCCTTCTTTGTTGCTTTGCCAATTCCTAGATTAACATGATTGTTTGCATGTATCTCTAAATAGTTGCAGGTCAATTTATTATGTCTGCCTTATGTCCTGAGAGACTTGAGAGGGTATTTTGTCCACCATCACCTGTGCCTTAATCCCTACAACATTCTCCCAACCATCATAGTAATCATATTATGGCTTCTCTAATAAGCCTACTACTATGATGATTCTCTACAATAGACCTCGACAACCATGGGGACTCCCCCTAATATTAACATATCAAGCACACCAATGTTATCCTAGTTACCATCACAGCTAGGCTAGTGTACATCAAAGCCAACATTTTCTGCAGCAAACATTCATGCTAGTTTGGTTGACATCAATGCGAACACTCTTGCCAATTTGTCAGGCAACGCCAACTTCCTAACACATCTCCCAGCATGACTATTGAAATCAATGCCAACACACTTGCTCCCACTAGCCATCTAGGAAATTCAAATTGTCCAATATTCAAGGCTTACAAGGGTTGTAATCTTTTCGTAAATTATTAATACAAAATGCATTGTTTCTCCTATACTTATGTCTTATTTATGCATATGTACAACATGAATCCTTGGCTTATGGTTTAGATTTGTTTGTACATGTTATTTGGTATTTTTTGGTTTTCTTTCTTGTTTTGGATGATTTACAAGTTCCACTTATAGAAATTGGAGTTGGAGTTAGAGCTAACAAGTAAAGAGGAGGAGGAATCTTGCATTGGATTCCAAGTAGGTTTTCTTCCCATATTTCAAACATCTCTAAGGAAAGAATTGCAGTTTTGTCTTGTTTTTTTCTAGACTAAGCCACTGGGTCTAGGGAGATTGCTTCTATTTGTAGAAGGAATATATCCACAAAACACAGAGGACTTGGTTAGTAACTATTGATTCTTGCATTATTTGTAGGGCTAGAAACATGACTATCAAAAATGGGAATCTCACAAAGAAACTTGTATTATATCCCCTTGCTCAACCCTCTATTGAGAATTATTTACCTTTGTGGGTATAGGAAGAGGAGGAGGAAGATTGTTATCAGTCATCCCTCTACCCATTTTTTACATGAGACACTACTGTAGGAAGAAAACAACTAGATGAGGATCACCTTATTAAAAACTTCTTGTAGAATCGGCCTCTTGTTGCCCTTCCAATTGATAAGCTAGTGGAAGAATCCTTAGGGAAACCTAAGAACCATCCATGGGATGAATTGTTTACTTCCAATTATGATCAATATCATGCTAATATTGTGGAAATCAATCCGTCCAAAGCTCTAAAAATTAACCCTTGTCTCTCAGTAGAGAAAGAAGAGAAACTATGCACTATATTGAGATACATATTGATGATTTCGCTTGGAACTATAAGGAAATAAAGGGCTGCATCCCTAAATTTGTACCCATCATATTTACATTAAAGAGGGATTTAAACCTAATTTCCAACCCCATAGGAGAAAGAACCCTTCCCTTAAAGACATTGTGAAAGAAGAATTGCGAAAACTATTGGATGCAAAATTCATCTACCCCATTTCATATAGTGAATGGGCATCCCCTCCTGCCATAGTACCCAATAAAATGGGAAGTGGAGGATCTGTGTTGACTATAGGGAACTCAACAAGGTTACAAAGAAATATCATTTTCCCTTGTCTTTCATTGATCGAGTCCTAGATGGACTTGCAGGGAAGCATTTCTTTTCATTCCTGGATGGATTTAGTGGATATTCAAATCCAGCTCAGCCCCAAGGATCAAGAAAAGACCACCTTCACATGTACTTGGAGGCCTTTGCCTATAGGGTTGTTCCATTTGGATTGTGCAATGCCCCTGCTACCTTCCAAAGGGTAGTGTTGAGTACTTTTGTTGATCTCATGCATGACACAATGTAAATATACATGGATGACATCACCGCTTATGGACATTATTTCTAGGAAGCTCTCTCCAATCTATGCAAAGTCTTAGAGAAATGCATTGAAATGACCCTCTCACTAAGCCCCATGAAGTGTTATTTTTTTATGAATGTCGAGATCGTCCTAGGTCACTTCCTTTCTAAGGAACGGATCCAAGTTGACCCTAACAAGATTACCATTATCAAAAGCGTCCTTGTTCCTCATAAACAAAGGGATGTTAGAATTTTCCTTGGGCTAGCTAGATATTACAGAGATTCATTAAGGATTTGAGTAAGTTGGCTTCACCTTTGTTTGGATTTTTCACTAAATATTTTGATTTTTTTTGGACGGATAAATGTCAAGAGGCATTTGAAGAGATGAAAGAGAAATTAACCACTGCACCAATTCTTAGAGGTCCCAATTATACTTTACCTTTCCACATCCACACAAATGCATTAGACAAGGTTATAGAATCAACTTTGGGACAAGTGGAAGAAAATTTTCCCTGTGCCATATACTTCATTAGTAATAACCTCTCCAAAGCTTAACTCAATTTCACAATTACTGAAAAATAATTTTTAGTTGTTGTGCACTCCTTGAACAAGTTTAGGCATTATATCACTATATATCAAGTCTTTATTCATACAGATCTCACAACCATGAAATATTTAGTGAATAAACATGTTGTTAATGCTAGGATCATTATATGGTTATTATTGTCACAATAGTTTCATCTAACCATTGTCGACAAGCCAATAAAGGAAAATGTGGTTGCATATTTTTTGTCTAAACTAACGTTGCCTACAAGAAATGAGGAGATGATAGTTGATCAACTTCCGCATGAGCACCTCTTTTCCATTTCACTATTGTCTCCTTTGTTTGATAGTATAGCAAATTTATTGGTTGTTGGGATATTACCTCCTAGTCTATTCTCTAAGGAGAAGAGAAAATTTGTTAGAAAAAGTGCCCCTTTCACATGGATTAGAATAAATCTCTTCAAATAGGGACCAGATCAGATCTTGAGGATGTGTGTAAGGGAGTAAGAGGTTTTTGACATCCTCTCAGCTTGTTACGATTGACCCTATGGGGGTCATTTTTCTACCAAGAGGACAACCTTCAAAATTCTCCAAGTCGGCTATTACTGGTCCACTCTACACCAACATGCTAGGAGATACACTACAAGATGTGATGAATGCCAAAGGATGGAAATCCTACACCAAAGGATAAAATGCCCCTGCAACCTCAAGTGACTCTTGAGCCATTTGATAAGTGGGGCATGGATTTCATTGGACCAATTGATCCCCCATCCGGACAAAAGAAATATATCATTGTGTGCATTGATTATTTTACAAAGTGGGTTGAAGTGAAGGCGGTAAAAGCAATAACAAAGCAGATGATGGTTGAGTTTCTAAGGGAAAACATATTTTAGAAGTTTGGATTCCCAAGGGACCTAGTCACTAATCAAGGGACTCAGTTTACCTCAAATTTTATTGAGGGAATCATGGAGCATCATCATATAAGGCACATGAAATCCACTTCCTATGATCCTCAAGAAAATGGGAAGGTATAGGTAAAAAAAAAGCTTTGGAAAAAATATTGAATAAGTATCAATAAGGATTGGGCAGCGTGACTTGTGGAGGCCACTTGGACCTACAATACCACTTGGAAGACCACCATTAGTTTCAACCCTTTTGAGTTGGTTTATGGCAAGTAGGCATTGTTATCCATTGAGTTTGAATGCAACACCTTGAGAATGGCAACACAATTGGATTTGGACCTCACCAATGCTCAGCAAGAAAGGTTGCGACATCTCAATTGTCTTGATGAAATTAGATTGTAGGACCTCATGCAAAATGAGGTGGTCCAATTACAGAGGAATATTTGGAATGAAAAAAACATCAGAGAAAGGAATTTCCAAGAGGGTGATTGGGCCCTACTGTATGTCTCAAGATTCAAAGACTCCAAGGGAAAGTTGGTGACAGGATGGTCAGGTCATGATCTGGTGGGAAAATGTCATGAAAATGGCTTTTTCCGGATCATAACAATTGATGAAGAAGTCATTCAACTTTTAGTCAATGGCTACCAACTGAAACTCTAAAAAAGACTTATGTCAAAGGAGAAATTTACTAACTCAGTAATGAAGGAGTTGAATGTGATTGGGTGTATCACATATCTCAGTTTTTCAAGCCTATGATCAGTGGAAGAAAGAAAAAAAGAAAGATAAAAAAGAAAAAAAAAGAAAAAAAAAAAAACCTAGGTGCCTCCATGAGGCACCTAAGGTAAACCCTAGGGCTGGAAACCTCTATGAGGCAATACAAGGGTCAAAAAAAAGAGAAGGGAAATAATGAAAAGATCCCATGGTGAAAACCTCCGTTGAGGCACCTGTTAGTGCTTGAAATTTCACCTCAGGCTGAGAAAGGTAAACCTCAAGGCTACATCAAACCATTTAGCCTCGTAGCTAGCCCTACGGGGCAGGAGAAGGCTCTCTCTAGTCTATCTCGTAAGATCACCAATAGATGAGATGACCAATAAGGTAACACTGATATTAGGCTAGTAAACTGATTAGAAAGATTGATTTTGAAGTTTTTGGGTTTTTGGTGGCAAATTGAGGGGATGGCAATTTTGGGTGCGGGGATTGGACATAGTTTCTGCAGGGGGTTATTTGGGGCGAGGTAGGAGATAGTATTGATGCCTTTAATTGAAGTGGATGGTCAGGAATGACAGGTGAGGAGCTAAGGAGAGAAAAAAATAACTTTGAATTCTCCTTAAATAGTAGAAAACATTGAAATTAAACAAACTTAAAAGCAGAGCATGGCAAGCATGAATTCTTACTTTAACACT